>DWAV01002732.1:0-10706 GCA_018231305.1 Noctuana lactifera | reverse complement strand
CCCCACACGCACACACGGCCGCACACATCCCTGCACACTAGACATAAACCTTTCATTTTTGTAATTTTAATTTTCTCCGAACCGAAACCGAACCCATGGGTGTCCACATCACATTCAACTTAGTAGAAAGTTCTAATAGTTGCGTTGCTACTCATGAGAATTGAGATGGTTGCCTCAAATAAAGCGTGTCTGGCAACCACTCCTCTACCGAAACACAAGAACTAGACACAAGACTTGCTTGGTGTCTCTCTAGATACGGAGCTGTACTAAAAGTTGTTAAAATATAATGATAAATCTTTTTGACCCGTAGGTATATTAAAAAATATTATTTTCATTTATTTACAGAGTGGACAGCTCCATCTTCTTTGATATGTCATAGGAAATGCTAAAACAATGCAATTAATTTTGGACGCCGAAGATATAGACATTAAAAGAAACATGTCAACTATTGAACACGAATCTCTAAATGAAAAATTCCTTGCCAATAAAATTATTGAACATCTTGCAGATGACATCTGTAGCGGAAACAAGGAAAACATACAGAAACAAAACAACGTCATCTCAGAGCAAGCAGAAGATGTAGATCCCGATAAAGAAAACACTTCTAAAAATGATATGACATTGCCGAAAACCTTGAATGGAGATAACGCCGAAGAAATTGAAACCGACAATCTAGACAATTCAGAAAAAGTGATTGAAATTGAATCAGAGTGTAATGAATTTATTAAAAATGTAAATGAAGAAATATCTCAAGCTGATCAGAATGAGTTGATTTTAGAAAAAGCAGATAAAGATACCGCTGAACAATCTGAAAAGGAAAATAAATTAAATCAAACATCTGTAGATAAAGATGCTGATGACGCTGTGCCTACAACCGTCAAAAATGTTGATGGCCTTGTAATTCTTGATAATGATGAAGGTGATCATACTGATCATGAATCTTCAGCAACGAAAGATGCTAATTCTATAATTTCGAATAATAATGCTGATGAAAATGAGTCATCGGTGGAAATAGAAGCTGATGATCTTATAATTATTGACTTCAATGCCTCCAATGCCAATGCCTTCAAGGATGGATCTTCGATAAAAGAGGCCGATATTGTTATACCTGATAACGCCGAAGAAAATGAACCTTCAAAGCTAAATGGAACTAATAGTCTTGCAACGATCAATAATGTTGCTAACAAGGAAATTACTAAGGTAAAGGAAATTTGCAGTTTTTTGATTTCTGATAACAATGCTGCTTCAGCTGTCAAAGAGACTGATAATAGTTTGAGTATTGATGATGCTGCGGTTGACGAATCCTCTTCAACAGAAAAAGATACTGATAGTGCAGAAAAGACTAACCCGGTAAAAGTAAAGAGTAATAAAATGGATGATATTTCTACTAAAACTATGGATAACAGCTTGGAGCAAGGCTCAATTCAAAGTAAAGTTTTTAATTCGCAATCTTGCAATCACAAAAAAATGGATGGCACTGACGAAAGTAATTCTACTATTGAAATAGAAGACGAAGACGTAAAAATGAATGAAGGCAATAGTGAGTCTGTCACCAAAATACAAGAAAGAGTAGACATGAAAATACAAGCAAAAGATAAAATAATAGTTGATGAATGTAAAAACACTCAAAAAAAATTAACAACAGAAATTCTGCCACAGGTCCCTTCAGAACCTAAACGTATTTGTACATTATCTAATAATCTTGATATATTTTCTGATGAGGAGGAGGAAGAAAATTCTCCTAGTCCGACTGAAGTAGAACCTCTGAAAAATAATTCTCCACTTCCATCGGAGAAAGAAAGTATTAGTATAGAAGATGATGATGAGATTATGTTGATAGATGAAGATTCAAGTGTAAAAGATAGTAACCTAAATATTGATTCCAAAATTGCTGGTGATAAAATTGAACCGCTGCCAGTTACCACCGCTACAAATGAAGAAGTACGTACAGAAATTTCACAAGATAGTAAAGCTGTCGACGACAATTCAGCTAGTGAAATAGGTAATATGTTTTTAAATTTTTTTTGTTTTTCAAAAATATATGCAAAATTTAAATTATCGTAAATATTTTAAGTAATCAATAAACATATTATTACTGTGTGTGAATAAAGTAAATAAATGCAGAGCATTATGACAGCTATATAAAAGTAGGTATGTAAATTTTTTATTTTTTATTTGACTTGGAAGTCAATTGTAACATCTTTAGTGACCAATGAAAACACAAAGATTTTAGTTTGCTTTTTTAGTTTTAACCTTCAAAAATGTAAAATACGAAACTCATAAACAGTGCAAACAAAATTATCACAGTTTTTTTATTTGTGTGTGCGTGTATTTATTATAAATTACTTATTTTTATATGTTTTTTCTTTCTAGTTACATCTACAGCCCAAGAAGCAACAAAGGTAGCAGTAGAAACACCAGACACCGAGTCAAACAAATCTGCAGACAAAGTTGAAGAAACACAACAAAAAGTTAAGAAGCCGTTGTTACCAAAGAATTTCGTTAGGAGTTACAAAAAAAACTTAGCAGATATGACCAGGGAGGAATTGGAGGAGTTTTGCATACTTAAAATTGTGGAAAGTATTGTTGACCGGAGTAACTTGGGTGAAATTAAATTACAGCTAAAGAACTTGACTCAAACCATGGAGGAATGTAAAAAGAAATGTCTGATGTTGTCAAAGCAGAATAAAGATTTGCATGTTGTGTTAAAATCTGTGCAAGAAGAACAGAAAAGTGCATCAGACGTTCTCATAACTCCACTGAAGATCACACGATCAGTTGGCATGCAAGTTGTAATGATGGTCGACAAAAACAATATGCGGAAGAAAACAGCCAATGACAGCTTCCCTATTCTTGGTGGTGCGAACCCTGCAAACAATAAAGCTAAATCTCCATTGCCTTCTACCAATACAAAAAGTGAGAGAAAGTCAAATAATCCACAAATACCTGTTCCTCGACTAGTGCCCGCCGTCCCTGCAGCGAAAACTAATCAAATTCCTTCTCCGAAGCAGGTAAGCAATAGTCCTATACCAAACGGCTTAAGAGTAGTAACACCGGTCCCGAAAGCGGCAGAAAAGAGATCTCGCTCGCAGTCCATTACCGTTGACTTGACTGACGATGAACCTCCCGCAAAACAACAAACCGTGCAAAGAAATATTGTCAACCAAGGTGTCAGAATGGGGACACCGCAACCAGGAAACTTAATAGCTGCTCAAAGGTTCGGTCAGAGTATGAATAGTCCTAGAAAAGTTTACATTCCGATTAGTGGGCAAGCTCAAAACGTACGGCCCGGTCAAGCAATAATGTTGAAGCCCGTCCCGGGATTGCACCCGAGGCCGAGGTGTCCACCGACACACCCTGCCAAGGTGCCCCAGGCTGCTAGCAACGCGCGGCTAGGAAGAATACTGCCCCACAGGCATCCAGCGCCGCTACCCGAAGCTCCGAAGCAGTACCAGCCACCTAACTGGAAAACGTTACCACCGCCGCCCGATCTCAAATTATCCAAAGTAGAAAATGGTATAGTCATTTCTTGGAAAATTGACAATTACCACGAAGACAATCACGAAGTTATAGTAAGCTATCAGTTATATGCATATCAAGAAACTCAGTCTCCTCCCAGTACGTCGCTGTGGAAAAAGATAGGCGATGTTAAAGCATTGCCACTGCCAATGGCGTGTACGCTTACTCAGTTTATGGCGGGCTATAAGTACTACTTTGCCGTGAGAGCTGTCGACGTCAGATCTCGATTTGGTCCTTTTAGTTTACCCGGAAGTATCCTTCTTCTAAATAAAATGTAAGACTGATTGTATTTTGTTAGACTGTCCGTTATGTTCGGTGCACTATGTTATACATTGTGACAAGTTGGCAAGTTGTTGTCGTTATGGACAAAGTGTAGATTGGTTTTGATTAAGTTTTTATTTATTGAAATAATAATACATTGCAAGGATTTGTTTGTTATTTGAGTTTTCTGGTGCATTTTAATGTACCTACAGGCACTGTGTCGCTTTCAACGTGGTTGACAAAACACTGTTCTGTGTCTGTTCTGTATATAGCGCTTTGAAAGTTTAAAATTATTGTAGCATGTGATACAATTTTTTTCTAATTAAATCTCGATTAATGGTTATGTGTTTGCATTGAAATATACAACTGGAGTCAATCTATCGACCGCTAGACATATGAACCAGAATTAGGTCAATTAATAAAATTTTCTTCAAATTAAACAATGCTGTGTGAAAGAATATTGTGTTATACATTCATGTATATCATTTGTATTGGATAAAGTATGTCAAAATATGATATTTATTTGTTTGAACGAATAAGTAAAAATTATTACCAATAGTCCTATGTTTTTACTGTGATATATAGGACTGGTTTGTGTTAAGGCGATATTAATTTCTTTGCTAAAGTTGGCTTCATCTCTATTTATAATTCATTTGGTATTGGCTCAAACTATAATATTGTAAATATAAATATGTCTCAATTTTCGTAAATGTCAGTTGTTAGCTTACCTACCTATCTTATTAATTTACACGTGATATTGTAATATCCTGAGAGTGAGAATTGTAAATATAGAATTAAGTTTTTGTGTCGAATACATCTCTAGTCTATCTGTACCTATGCTTTGCTTTACTCGTGTTGCAGGTTCTTACTGATTTACCAATATATTTGCATTATCTTCCTAAATAAAGGCTCTGTCCAATGAATGATGAATGATTGAATGATTTTGCGGAACAAACTTTATGATACGTTCATTAAGGATAACAAAACAATAAAGTAACAGTTTGACTGTGAGTGACAAAACCATGGATATGGTTAAAATAAAAATGTATCGAACATTATTAGAGCAACTTATAGATTTGACTCTTTAATCTCATATCTTTTTAAAATCAAGATTATTCAGTTATAAGATTGAAGGACATTGCCCTCAACATTTTATAGCATCAAGATTAAGAAGAATTGCTGTCTAATTGTTGGCTAATATAAAAAAAAACCCGCCTCCTTTTTTGAAGTCTGTAAAAAATTGTCATTCGTCTGTCGTTTTCTCTGTGTTTTTATTTTCCTGAAGATACAAATGGATGATGATACGACGCTTAAGATTTCTTATTGTCGCCGACACTCTGTCGGTTACAATACCGACATAGATATCTAAAGCTAAATGATCGTGCGTATAATAAACTAGGATAAATTGTTTTTCTGCTTGATTAATAAATCTGAGGGTACAGAAAACCAGGTTGATTATTATTATAAATAAATAAATAATGTACCTAAATGTTTATAGTCCTATTATAATTAACCAACGTTAGCGCCTATACCGCCCATTAACAGCTCGTTTCACAAGTCAGAAATTAACTTTTAAGTGAATAAAATCTTGTTATAAAATGACTCGTTCTTGTGAAACGAGGTGTTTGATAGTAGTGTGCGAGCTATTTGAGATGTAACTAGGTAGTAAATTGTAGAAATAAAAACTTTTAATGCTATATGTTTTTGTTTAAATACCTGATCCTTTTTATAATATTACTTATAGGAAAAATACCTAAGATGAGTTTTAGATATCAGAAAAAATCTCATAGAAGATATGTAGTTCATAGTGGTTTTTCTAAAGATCAGGCCGCCTGTCACAATCTCCTTAGCAATTTGCTCTTCCTCTTAGCTCTTACTAAAAGCGCCTGGTAAACGTTCAAACTTATATAGTCTAGCCTTTAACAAACAGAGTTTAGTTAAAGCGCCTGGTATAATAATAATGGTAGGTACACTACCATTTAATAGTTTGGCACACAGCCATTATTATAAACTAGAGGTCGCCTTATGCATATGGATCGAAGTTCGATCGATTTAAATAAATTCTGTGACCTGTAACGCCATCTATTAGCGAATGTTGTGCAGGTTGTTATAAAATGTTCTCTTCATGTATTAATAAGTACTTATATAGAAACAATCGTTCACGCAAACACGCAGTTTGTTTGTTAAGCATAACTTTAGACTTAAAACGTTTGAATGTTTATCGAGCGAGCAAGTAAGAAATTGATTGGTCTTGCTGACGGGTCAATTTCATTTGCCGTCGTTCAACTTCAACATCGCATCGAAAGCGTGCCACAATATCATTCATTTAAAAATACGCAGTAAATAAATACTCGGACGGAAGTTATGTCCAAACAGTGAAATTAAAAAAAAAATGCGTAGTGTTGTAAGTAAATCTTGTTTTTAAATTCTACCATATTAGAAGTTTGTTTGTACAAGAAGCAGTAAAAACCACGTATTATCTTTCCTCCCTTCAACTTTTAATTCCACTAAATTACCTCTCAGTTATCTAGTTATAGTTTAAGGATTTAACAGTTTTGACATGGTTTAAGATTTCACTTATCTCTCACAAAAGTTAACGCAACATGAAAATCCAATAAAAGGTAAATTATACAGCTTACACCACTGAAATATTACTATTATAATTCAGTTGTAAACATGTTAAAATTATATCTACATATATTCCGACCTTTTACAATATAATAAAAGCAATCATTTTATAATTCAGTAGATTTTTTTCGTTGATGATGGAAACCCTATTTTTTGACAGCTGTCAAATATAACAGCTGCAATTTTTCGGTTGGCAAAATTGTGAAACTACAACTCAACTAGGTACATTGAAATGAAACTGAGCCACAGCAGTTTTCGGTGGAACCGTGTCGTGGATGTTTCGTGTTGTCAGAGGCTCACCTTTGAGACTTACTAAATCGAAACCGCAGTGTGATGTGAAGCAAATGTTTACTAATTTAATCTGTGAATTTAAGCTCCATACGTGACTTATAAAGTAAAACAGTGAAATACCTAGTTGTAGTTAATTTATTCTCGATAGTTTGACGTAGGTTGACATATCGTTTCGCAAGTAGTTTCCACTGTGTTCTATCTTTCATAATTGTGTACATGTGAGAATCCTGGGGTGGTGGTACAGTGCAGTGGTGGTGTTTTAGGGTGTTTAGTATTGTGGGTTAGTAGTTAAGTGGTATGATAGTGGACATTAGTAGAATCGTCCTCCGCGTAATGTAAATCGCTGTCTGTGTTTACTTGTTGGTGCCGCGAGTACAATGCTGGGTTGTCTGAGCTGCCAGTACGTTCCTATTGTGGTAAGTAGCTACTTTTTTCACATTTAGCCATCATATTTGTATGAATTCTCACCATAACTTACCTACCAACGTAATAACAATTGTATTGGCTAATAAATTAAATTTTACTTAATTATAAGTTGGTTTAGGTTTTGCAATGTTTCCACTAGAAAAAAAGTCATCAAAGACTGGTAGGTAAATGGTGTAAATACCTATTTTAAAATAACTTACTTTAATTTGAGAAAAACATTGTGTGTCAGACTTGTAACTACAAAAGTTTCTAATTTCTTTTCATTGCCATATATTGGACTCCTCAAGACAAATCATATGAACCCAAACTCGAGGGGTACTAGTACTCACTGAGTAGTTCCACCAGGTACTCCAAGTTTCTCCATCAGATCACTTTCGATATATCGAATTATTGTATTGTTGTCTGTCCTTTATAGATGTGATAAATTTCAATTAAAATAAACTCCTTAAAGTGGGAGAAAATCACGATCAAAGATTGCATTACGTACACAGGTGAAGCTAATATGATATGCATATTAAAATAAAGTCATCTTATATATAAGGATTCTTATATTCTACGTTGAAAACAATTAATAGGTTAAATCTAAAAAAAAATTATTCATCATAATGTGTATACACTGGATGAACGTTAAATAATAAGGAACATCGTATTTAGGCGCCCTTTTGGCTAAGGTATGCCGGTAGAAAAAAGCCAGGGAAAAAAACTATAAGAAAAAAACCTTAAACAGTACATGTATTAAATTTATCAATAACTATATCCTTTATTCATCTGTTGCACTTATTTGACCTCCTTAGCACATTATTATTATCTGCTCCATGTTTATTCACCAGTTAATGATTAATTAACGAGTGTTTCTCAAAACAATTAGGTCACACTTAAATTAAACTTTGTTTTTATTATTGATATGTTAGTGTTCCTGGTGCATCTAAATTAATCTATACTAATATTATAAAGAGGAAAGATTTGATTGTTTGTTTGTTTGTATTGAATAGGCTCCGAAACTACTAGACCGATTTGAAAAATTCTTTTTCTATATGATAGTTATATTCATGAGGAAGGTTATAGGCTATTAAGCATTATGCTAGTATTCTTAAGACGGGTAAAACTGCGTGGCACAGCTAGTATTCAATAATATGTTTGTAGATAACTAGGTTTAATAGGTTAATATCATTGTGCAAACTTCTTAGAATTATTATGATAATTATAAAGCTTTTCTTTTCCACATACTCACAGCCTCACACTAGGATTCCCTGTGTCTTGGGTGCCATTGACACATACAAAGACAATCACACAAATATGCAGACCGTGAACAGAAATATAATGTCATGATTTAAACTCCTGCCCCGCCTGGCTCAAACCCAGGACCCTTGAATGGTTGGCCGGCATGATAACCACTACACCGTTTGGGTCGTCAATATAGTTGTACACATAAAATGGTAGACTGGTATGATCCGGACCCAGTAGACTGCTAATTTATTATCACTGGCTTCTTAACGGTAGTAATAATCTCCCAATTGAATAGCAAACAATATAAAAGTGACTTATGCTGAATGCCAAAAGAAATATATATATTTAAATAGTTACCGTACTTAAAAGGGAGTCTTAGCTAACTTATCTATTTTTCCTGAACTGCCTGGGAACAAGAATTTTAAAAGACCCGATTGTCATAGAGAATTCAATAGAGTGTTGTGATTCTGTTACATTAAAATATTTGAACAATTATTTTGTCAGTGACAATAATACTGTCCTCTAGGTGTGTGGTGTGTGACCCTCAGTTGGGCGGATAATAGAATGCCACATTAAATGTCCCATGAGAACTGGGTTAATATCCATTGTGTTGTCATAAAGGTATAAAGTATCTTTATATTCACATTGGGAAATATGTATGTGAAGGATGCCTATAAATAACTGGTGACAAGACTGTAAAAAAAAAATATGTTAAACTATAATTAAATCTGCCAGGCTATTTCTACAGCCACTGTAATTGTTTTTTTAATTTATTTAATCGATTGTAAGTTCGCGGTGGAGTGGTAGTGACGCACATGCTTAACTGTCACTTGTGCCCACTATCAGGCTTAAGCTATACTGCATAATTTGTTAATAACCTGTAATTTATACGCTTGATTTTAAAGGAGTGCCGAGAGTTTTTTTCCGCCGGCTTTTCTCCCGGCCTACCTTAGCCTAAAAGGCGCCTAAAGCCGATGTGCCGAGTTATTTGACGTTCATCCAATGTATACGTGTACATTATGATGAATAAAAAAATTTGAATTTGAGTTTGATCCAAATTATCTTATCTTCGCCGAAGAGATTTACTTTATTTATTATATGTATAGTACAATAATATATATAATAATATCATGTTGACAACACAGGTTTTTTATTTTGAACTGTAACTGTTCTCTGATAAATATTGGTTAGAATTGCAAATGTATGAATAATTATGAAAATAGGTACCTATTATAGTCAAGTGAATAGAGTTGTTTCATTATTTATTTCCTGCAATGTCACTTTGCTCAATGTATTGCAAATTTACAACACAACAGGAATATAATTAATTTTTATGTTCCTATGTGCATATTACATAATTTGTAATAATGTCTTTGGAAAATAATGACATTTAACATACCTAGGTGGCTACAAAGTGAATACAAATGTATTGAACTATAAAATATTTTTATGTACTCGAACCAACTAACTAGGCTCGTGCAAACACGGTCCCGGGAGGGTAATGGGTGCGATTGCTCCGTCCCTCTCCCAGACTCACTACGAATCGAAGTTAGTAACTTTGAACCATATCAAACATTTGGAGAAATTTCTAAAATCAGATACTTAAAACTAAATTCAAACAAAATAATTATTGCCAAAAACGGACTTCAACGGTTTTTTCGTGGATGCCATTGTCAGAATTCAAATGGGACCACACGGGAAGCCCCAGCCTTCAAATAAAAATAAAATCATCAAAATCGGTTCACCCGGCCGAAAACACTGAGGTAACGCGTAAAAACTAAAAACATTAAAAAAATATACAGTCGAATTGAGCACCTTCTCCTTTTTTGAAATCCCCTAACATCCCCCCACTCCCTTCAGTCGCTGCCTGCGAAGCAACCTCGTGTGACCGGTGGGGTCTAGAACCGCAGGACCTAAGGTGGCAGGCCAGAAGCGGTTCCGCTGCTTTCGATCACTTTCACCGCTATTGGGCCAACTTTCCCCCGCTCGTAACCGCCGCGCCGCCGAATGTAACCGATGACTGTAAACAAAGTTGTCAACAATGCTCTTGAGTTTCATATTCAGTTCACAAATACGTATTGTTTCTTGGAATGTTTAATTAGACGTTTTATTGGATTTACCTGAAACCTAACAAAAGTGCTCAAAAAAAAAGTTCAACAATATTTATATATGGCACTCCTGTCAATCAAATTAATCAAAAAATCAATCAAATCTGCAGCCTTAGATCCCTGTTCTGGGACGACCCGCGTGGTGTAGTGGTTGTGGTTACAACGCCAATCCACCATTCGAAGGGTCCCGGGTTCGATCCCCGGCGAGGCAGAAATTTAAATGATGAATTTATATTTCTGTTCTCG
>DWAV01002731.1:0-10707 GCA_018231305.1 Noctuana lactifera | reverse complement strand
ATGGGACATAAATAAGGTTGAAGGCAAGGCAAGGCAAAACTCAAAAAGTTGCACAATATTTGCTAATAGATAGAGCTACATGTTACTGAACTTATTAAAATCGGTCGGTGTTTTTTTTTACCTATAGGCGTAGGAATTAATATTATTATACATATCTGCAATTGCGCAAAGACAGATGTTGCGCACGTACTCTTATAAACGTTCTTGTAAACATTCTGACAGCTTGATACGTGATGTTCCTCTAATGAGCACAATTATATGAGCATTCAATGCTTTACTTTGTACCTACGTACCTACACACACTTACTTTGTTCTTCCTTGTGTTGAAGATGCAGTATTTTTAAGTTTTATTTTAATCGTGTGTCTTAAGTCTTAAGTTATGTCAAGTAAAAATAGCTAAGATTTTTTTTCTTTTAATAGGTATATAAGTAGATAATAATATGTAAGTACATGTATACCTACTATATATATAATTCTGTTATATGTCAATGTCTATAACTATATTAGGTATGAGCATGCTACTAAACTCATTCTAAACGGCTCAAACGATTTGAAGACGTTTTTTCAGTGTGTTTGATTGGGTCATTTCCTAAAAACCGTTCCATTTGGAACGTTTTCCTATCAGCTGTTGGTAGACCACACAAGATCCGTCTGTAGAATCCGTCTCAAGAACAAGTCAGCGGCCCGTAAGGATTATGGCAATTATCTTGTTAAAGTGGCGATTTTATGATGCAAATGCGCTGTTGAATTTATGACCACGCATTATCGAAATAGGCCGCAGATTATAGGTTACATAATAATATTTCTTTGTTTTTAAACAAAAATGTAGATTATATAAAGGGTTAAAAATATGTGACAACCTAATATTTTTGTATTGCTAATACCTAATGTAATAAATATTTTGGAAATAGGCAATAGAAACGTAACGGTTTTAGCTAGTTAAGTACCTAGATATAGAATAACACTAGTAAACATGCAATTTTACACTCTTTAAACATGACCGAAATAGCCAGTGAGATGAGTGAGACTGACAATAAGTAGGTATATAGTGCATAGCACATTTTTCTTCAATAACTCTTAAAATATACCTAAATATTTTTAGTTTCCTCCATTTACCTACAGTTGTCTTATATACACATTTTGTGTTGTATTTGCACTTGTCTACAACTTTGTATTTTGTACCTAACTACTCCTTGATTACAAAACGCAATAATCAGATTCCCACAAAGTCGTCAGGTCGCAAAAAATCAACAGACAATTAAAAGGTGCAGCTGTCGCAATACCAGCTCACAATTAGGAAAATTCGATGCTCACTTGCCATAAATTTCTAAATAATAACAAAAACTTAACGAAAACCCATTAGGGCTGCCGAATCTGACGCGGGGCTTGTTAACGGATAATTTGGGAGTCCGCTCCGGACCTCCATCATAGACAAAACAAACAGCTGCCTCGACGGCAATTTGTGCATTTCTCTAAATGGCCGAGCACAAATTACACCTTATTATAAGCTTGTTTGCTTTACGACGGGACCCCCTCAATTATTTTTTTTCGTCATCGATAATGTGAAACGAGCAGTGAAGAAATTACACAGTCGTCGCGATCTCGGCGCCTCCGACGTTTCCTGCGCGAGAGGCCAGCGGGGCCGCCGGCCCACCGCGCTGAGTCCCGCGCCCGTAATTATGTATTCATCGCGTCATTAGCGGATGGCAACCCTGGCCGCGCCCAGCGTAAAGAAAGTTCGATGGATAACGAGCGACGCGTCCCAACGAATTAAAATGAAAATATTTTGCAATTAATGGAGGATAATTGATATTCTACCCGCTTCGTGTCGTCGACCACACACTTATTAAGAATGATCGGAAAAAATTGGATGCTTTTGGCAAGCGGATGGCGGACGAGCGCGCAAGGAGTCACATCGCGCCGCCAACGCGCCTCGCTCGGACCGCGGCTCTCAATGCTCTGCGTGCTCGACATACTTCTGAGCCCGCGGATAATTAGCCCGGCTCATCTGAGCCGCTGTCATCTCTTACACGTTTTTTTCCTGTAGCTGCTGTTGCAGACCACCACGCGGCCAGTCAGCATTCCGATAATTTACCGCTTTATCCGGCGGTTGGTGAATCTCGTTAACCGCCCGCGCCCGACTAGAGGTCATTTTTGTTTGTTTTGGATTAATGATGCCGCGCGGAAGAAGCCGGGGGCGCGCCGGCGCCGGCCCTGGCGCCATACGAATCGAAATGGGTCAAAATATTTAATTTATTTCTCTTATTGAACGCTAGTTGCGGTCCAGCATTTTGGTAATTGAGTTATTCCTCGACAATCTTGTGCTTTCACGCTTTAAATTAAGGTAAAACCACGGAGCTTTTAGTGTCTTGTTCAAATAAGTTCATCGCCATGCATCGGTGGAGTGGGGCTTAGGTTGACGAGTGAAATGAAAGCGCAAACAGTGAGATTTTGGGCGGTTCGTTTGTGCAAACGATTCCAAGCGGCGCGTACCTATATGTTGGGTCGGAGTTAACACCTGCACTCGACGGCCATGCGCTTGCTCTATGTATTAAAACCTGGATTTGTGGCTTCGGTATTCCCACAATTTTTTCACCTGTACCTACCTACGCTACGTAAATTAGTTTGACAAACACAACACACAAAACATACCTACCAATCGACCATCTGTCTGTCTACCTATTTAGGTAAATGACCACTCGTCTAAATAAATATTTTGAATTTGTTTTGTTATGATAGTTACTCGTACGTTCGTTAAGTGTAACAGAGTAGGTATATTATTATTATCATGTACATCTTGTGTACCTTATCAAGGTTCTCGTATACGTTGCCTAAACAATATTTTATAACAAGTACAATTATTGCTTTAAAGAATAATAAACGACGGCGCTGCGCTGCTTTACAAAATTGGATACATTCCACATGTTCGCTATCTTACGACATAATTCTAACCCCCAATAACAGTCGCTCAAACAAACAAACACTGGTTAAAATAGAGTAGGTCATTTGTTTTTTCTCAAAACTGAAATATGACAAATGGGCGAGGCGCGCCGGCGCAGATCGCTCGCGTGTCGTCGCGCGGACCTCCCGCCATTTTAAAAACAAACAGACAACACAAAAACTCGTTATTTATTCTCATGTTATTCGAAAGGAAGGGCGCGCCCGAATTCGCTTGAAAAAATCATAAGTTATAATTAAAAACGTCCGAGGTCGTGTCTCGCGGTTTCTGAACGCTCGCGACTGCGGGACCGCGAGTTTCGACATCGCGCAGGTCAATCACGTAAATTTTTATCACCGGCGCTGCGACGTTTTCGAGATACCAGATAGACACGTGATCAACTGATCATATCTCGGATCTCGCGTCCACGAATTCACGTACGGTCGCGGGTAGAGTCGATCGGGCGCTTATTTTAACAGAAATACCGATTAATTGATTCGATCTGTGTCGTAATTAAAATGGGTGATTAGAGCGCGGGGACCGGCGCCGGCGCCTCAAAGCGTCTCCGCCAGCATTCCTTTTGTTTTACCACGGGTCGTTTGTCGCCTGCGTGGTGCGTGGGTCGCAGCGGTCCCTGTCGGTCGCGCGGCGGTCGCGGCGGGTGCGAGCGGGACGGCCGCGGGCGCCGACCTCCTGCAGCGCCGCCGGCCGCCCGCCGCGCGCCCCGCCCAGCGCTCGCAGCACTAATAATCAGATTATGACAGCCACGTCTCAAACGCTCCGTATCGGCTCCACTCGTCACTCTTCAATGTCTCCTGAAAATGTGACGTTAGAATTTCACTTACCCAATCAGTTCCATACTAGAGATCTAATGAGATCGAAGTCTGATTCGCCTACCCGCTAAATCCTAATTTATTCCGATCATCTACATCTTACAGTTAAAAATTCATGATTTGTATGTAGAGTAGTTTTATGCTATTTTAATATCTGTAAAGGTGAACTTATTCTTACAAATCGTCTTTATACTTTGCGTACAAAGTTGTAAGTAGAGTCTCTATGTAAAGTCGCAGAAAAGTTAGGTAAGCATATAGACGCATATAGGCAATAAAGCATCTTAAGACTGAAAAAAACCTAAAGACAAAAAAACTTAAGTACTTAATACAATGCTACGAATTACAATAAAACTGTAATATCCGTAAAACTCAGTTGTTTGTACGAGTTCAAATTGATCAGAAACGTTTAGCGTAATAAAGGCTTAGATGACGTAATATTTTTGTCGTTGTGAGAAAGCGTAAAGTCATTGTAAGTAATGGGTAATTCCGGATTGATGGTCTGAAGGGACCCGGAATCTGAAGCACGCGCCGTGCGACCGTCGCCACCGTACGATCATATCGCAATGTCTTCGGGGCGTTCACGCTACGCCCTTTACGTCAATGACGTTTTACAATACGTCGTCGAAAGTACTTTTCGTACACAACCCCATTGGCACCCAGCAATGGACACCGCTTTCAGGAAAGATGCTCCCTATCTTTTAACATTGATCGCTAAACCGCAACGTCATCGCCGGCTCCCGCGCCTTTTAGCTCTAAAACAATCGACGGAAAAAAATCTCCACTAAAACAATAAATTGAATTTGGAATAATGAAAAAAAAAATTATTGTCGGCGTCATCGTCGAGGGGCGCATGATTTGTTTTTTGCCTGATGACGGTTCTGATGATAATTTCTCATTAGGTTATAACATTTTTGTCGGTTGAAACGTCGTAAATTCCTCGAATAATTTAGGGAAGAAAGTGGTCGTGTTGGTGTTTTGTTTTTATGGCGCCAACGAGCAGCCCGGGTTAGATCGGTATCTCCCGATACAAGCGTTTAACCCATGTTACGTGGAACTCGGGAATTATTCTCACGGACTCCGACTCGGTTCGCTAACAACTTGTTATATGGAACGACAGAGCTCACATATTTCGAAGTATTTCGATTTGGTATAATTTGATCATCTTAGAGTAGATACTAGGTATAAGTCGATTGGTTTTAACATTCAATTAAATCAGTAAACATTTAATAGAAGGCTAATTAGAAGATGCTTGTAGTCCCAATAAGAAGTGACTCTACTTGTACCTAAATGAAACCTTAACACAAAGCACGCTAAGAGGGCAGTACCTAAGTGTAGTCTTACTAAGAACCATAAGCTCCGTGGAACCCAAGGAATCTAAATAAGATACTCAAAAATTCAAGATCGTACGTGTCCATAATTTTGAGTACGTGTTCGTAGAGCATCTCCTAGAAATGTTGATCATTACGCGCCAGGAGAATGGCAGCTGAAGCATCGTCGCGATGGTCATTAAAATGAAATGTGGACACGAACATATGTAATAACTACGTGCCTAAATTCCGTAAAAACGTATGCCGTTTACGTAAATTTGTTATATTTCACGCACGAGGACAACTAACAATTTGTGGAAGTAATTCATACTTCGTAATATATTAAAATTTAGTCACAACAAAACTAAAGATGATTATCTACGTTACATGGTCACATAACGACAGGAAATATAAATTGTGCTGCCTATAAAAGTAACACACTTCGTATAAAATATTTTTGATAATTTGTTTAGACGCTTTACAATACCTACCTACTTTGAGAAATTTATTTACTTGATCGCTAATATAATTTATTATATTTTTAACTGTATTTTTTGAAGGTTGTAGCGGCACTTGATTAAAATTGAAGCTTCATAATTATTATAAAAACTGTAGGTAAAAATGCTATACGTAATATACCTAATGGTAGGTAATGTTTAGTATAGGTAATATTTATTAATTATTTCTACTTCAATATTATTTTCTACCCAAAACACAATATTATTATAGGTACTTAATCCAAATATTTCACACACACTGTTTTTGATTTCGTGTTAGAATTTTCCAACACCAAAAATTTATGCTGACGCAGTCCTCCCAATTCGAACGTTGAAGTCACGATATAATTCCCTATGGGTTCATTTGGAGCTGGGGATATCCGAGTAAAGCGCATGAGACAGGCCCGAAGCCGCGGATAAGATCAGCCGAAGAGCACAATACCCCACAATACTATGTAAATGTGCGCTGGCGCCGCTCTATATCATCCCCGAATCATTCGGATGCCTCGGAATGCTGATTGTTTTATGTATCTGATGCTGGCTACTCGAACGCCCACATTTCTGAATCTTATATTATATTTCCATTAACAATTTTCTTACCACACTGAGTAAGTTGATAATAATTAAGGAATTATAAGAATCTACCTACCGACTAATTTAGGTCAGCTTAAAGCGGTCACTAGGGAAAGCTGTAAAATTACTAAAGTAACTTAAAGGTTCCATTGTAGGACTAGCTCACCGACGCGATATCGTCCGCGTTGATATAGTATATTGGCCACCAAGGAATCACGTTTTCTCATACAAACTTTACCCCGGTTTTTCACTTTCTTAGTGGTCGAATTTAGGAAAATCCTTTCTTATCGGATGATTACGTTACACAAAGAACACACTGTCCCAGTTTCAGGTCTCTACGATCAGCTATTTAGGCTGTACGTTGATCCGTCAGTCAATCATTCAGGACAAAGGATTTCATATGCATAGAGAAAGAGGTGACAAAAATTTGAGTTAGACAAATGCTAAGAGAAAGTTAAAGAAAAGTGTTAGCCATCGTGACTGTAATGGACATTGTGATGTCGCAGAGTGGGTGGGGGCGAGCCACCCGCGCGTGCGCCGATAGCATCTCGCGACCGTCGCCCGCGCATCGCGACATCACGCCGCGATGCCTATCTGCCTGCTACTGAAACCATTCGCTACGGACTTACGGATAAGTTCCTTACAACACAATAACCACGCCATTAAGAACCTTATAGTGTTGAAACACTGCTTACACAGTAATAATAGCATGCTCTACATTTCATGTTTAGATACTCTTGATGGGTGAGCGAGGGTGCAACGAGCGGCACGATTCTCTAATAAAAGTGTCGCTTTGGTGTCATAGCAACCCACGGCAACCGTGGTTGTGAGAACGTCGCTGGTTATCACGATGGACTGGTTACTCTTGCTGAATACAAAACTACACCTTTAACAGAGTCTTCCAAAATACTCGAAGCATTTATGTACATACAGAGTTAATTACTAACATCGTTAAATTGGTGGAAAGCGAAAATACAGCGGTACAAATATGTACTTGAAGGAATGTAAGAATAGTAAACATTGGACTACGCAAGGCTCGCCTAGACATCTTTGTATTCCACGCGTAGTTAAACAACGACGTTGTAGTCCTAATTAACTCAAACATAACGTGTTGTGTTTTCGATAGCCAACGTCTAATGATCGCTAAATTGAAACACGTATCTAACATGAACCTACACAATTAGATATCAATTTACGAGAGAATGACTGCATATTAAGGACCCGTAAAGATTTATCTGCAAGTAATCACGCTTTCTAATAGAATTACATCGATACGTTTGTAAGTAATAAAGAACCTCGTTAGTAAATTTCACAAAATTTATTAAATTAAGGTGCTATTTTAAATTTAACAATTTCAAATCTTGCGTTATAGAGCAATAGCTGATAAAAGTGCGTCTGGTCTCAACGATGTAGACCTATTACAAGAAGAAGGTAAAAAGCAAATTGAACTTCAAATTGTAGATTACAGCTGATATTAACGGACCAATGAAATTTATTTGTAGGTATCTCTCCTTTTGATTCTTGGATTAGAAAAACCTACCTACATGCGTTAGAGTTCTGCATAACCTTCTCGAAAACCATGTGGAGCTGTGCGACTCCAGCAGTGGAACAGTGATGGGTTGATGATGATCATGATGCAGATTTATGCACAAAATATTTATATACGATATACCAGACATCAATCAACAGATAAAGTTCCGTTAAGAAAAAAGTGTGCACGTCAAAGGTACAGCAGAATTGGATTCCGAGAGAAGATTCCTAGCTCATTAGCTGAGATGCTCAGATGCGGGATGTGACGCAGTGTCACCAGGCATTTCTGTGAAATATGTAACAACGGTTCAATGTCAATAGCAGCGATGTCGCAACAGTAATTGCGGTGACGAGCGGCGCGTTTGAGCTCGACACGTCGCGTCCTTGGCGCGATTCCTGGTATCTTCTGCGCTCCTGGTGGGAGCGCCCAGCGTTTACATGAGGATAGGATTAGGATTATGGGATTAATAGGATTGGGTTCGTTCGTGATTTTAATGACTCGGTAAATAGGAAACTATCCAAGCCACTGTGATATTGAATGATATTGGTGGAAATACCAACGATATTGGTGATATTATAGGTGATATAAAGAAATCAGAATAAAAAAAAAAAAATTAAAAAAAATATTTAAAAAAAATGTTTGGCGTGTTAATCTCGTAAGCCTTATAAAACTTACTTTACTATTCTTACCTATAGTTTTTCTTCTATGTAGGAATTTAATTTTTGTACTATATTATAAAATGAATTTTCTATCCCATCTTTAACTGAATGTATTAAATTGCATAAATGGCATTAGCACTAACTTATTTCCATTTCTTTCTCCATCTCTACACTTCTCTTAGGAGAGCGAGAGGCCATCAGTTCGTAATTCTAACTTCGATTAAGAGACAAAAGTATTTAGCAATCTTCTTTCTTATTCAAATTACAGATACAATAAAATGTCAGACAGAATGACCAATTTCAAATGATTTCCTTTAAAGCCGAATGATGCCGAATGCGTTTTCATTTCAATTCAATTTAATTTCAACATTTTTATGACAGATTTATGTGAATCGGATCGCAATATAGTCTGGATCAATTTCCTCGCTCAATTCAGCTCACAATTTGCTTTGCAATCTCGTATTATTATCCGATATTTTTTTGTTTATGGCGGTATGAGATACCAGTCGGGTGTATATCGGTTCGCCGTTAACCAATGACTTACGCCACACACACTGAATTAATATCAATTAACACACACTGGCTTAATTGTGAATCGGGTGCGGCTCGCGTGCGGCGGTCTCTTTGTCGGCACCACTGAACCACTCGCTCCTGGGACTTTAATTCGCGACTGTATATCTCCCTTTCGCTTCTTCGAACGGCTTCCTAAAATACAGGCGCCATTCAATGCTGCTTTCTCGCTATTCGATCGTGGACTCTACAGTGGCGAGATATGATTTGAAATAGAGGTGTAAGTTTCAGGAGCTAAGTTCTAGGGATCACGGCACCACGGTAGGACGAGCGAAGTTCCTGTATGTGATCGATTGCGGCTTGTTCGTCTGTGATTAGTGTTAGCGCAAACCCTTTCAGTGCGTTCCGCTTAGTGAAAATTAACCACATCCGATGTACCTACCTACCTGCCCGCCAACTGTCAACGTGTTGTTTATTGAACGAGTATTATTTATTAGTAGGTAGGTATATCTAATTATCGTATTCTCGTAGGTACTTGATGACGAGGATATAAGGATGGTGAAAACTCTTACAGGGATGCTTTGTTGTTAAATATCTAATGTTTTTCTTACGATGCTAATTATATCGTTAGGTAGGTACCTATAAAGGTTTTATTTTAATACTTTAAGTAAAGGATGACACACTTAAATTTTAATCCATTTAGTAAATAAATAAGTAAATCAAAGTATTTTGTGCGTTAGGTGACCTGCATCATTCATCATCATCAACCCTTAATATTCACTGCTGGGCACTGGTCTCCTCTCAAATATGAGAAGGGTTAAGGCGTTAGTCTACCAAGCTGGTCAAAGCGGGTTGGGAAATTTCACATGCCTTTTGAGAACTTAATTACCTAGAATTTTTCTCAGGTATACTGGTTTTGTTCGATGTTTTCCTTCATCGTGAGGCGCAGCTAAAGGAATTTAACCGCTAAATGCACAAATAATGTATACCTATAGATAGCTATTTCATATTATCTCTACTATTAGAAACGAAACGAAAACTAGGAATGAATAACTATTAAAATTGCATTCGAAAGCTGCGTTTAATTTTCGAGCTATAAAAAATCTATAAAGATGCCATAAACCACTGATAATTGCGCTTCACTATAGCTTCACCTGTAATACGAAACGATCTTAAATAGTTAAAAAATAAATATGATGAACGGAAGAGCTGAGGCTACTATCTTCAAGATCTCCGTGTTAGATAAAATCACCGCGTTTCAGGTGATCATCAATTCTTTGCTTATATCGCAGCTTTGACAGGATTATAATTAGAAACTGTCCGTCCTTATGGTTTGTCGTTTTTAATGTCGCTAGCCGGTCCCATACTGCGCCCGCATTTCATTAGAAGCTAAAAAATTGGGAGCTCTCATAAAACGGTGTGATTTATACCGGGTCGGGAGCTAACGAGCGATCGCCACCGGAGCCGACCGGCCTCACCGGCACCGGCCCAGCGACGTCACTAGCAAACCTTTAAGAAACACTTGATATATAACTAAATTATTCATAATCACACATTTTACGAGATCATACGAGATGTGTCAATTTCTAAAGTAAGTTAGGAACCTCAAGTTAAGAAGGCTCATGATTTTGAAATAATGATCTAGGATTCATAATTTAATATTATGTAGTATAAGTGTGTGTACATAATAGCGTTTATAAAAAACCACTTTAAAATATACAAGCTTCTATCAATAAGTATAAATGTATTTGTTGTATTGCAAATTGCTGTGATCGTGTAGGTACGAATGAGATCGAAATCGGGCAGATACATCTTCT
This sequence comes from Noctuana lactifera, assembly GCA_018231305.1. Taxonomy (NCBI): domain Eukaryota; kingdom Metazoa; phylum Arthropoda; class Insecta; order Lepidoptera; family Hesperiidae; genus Noctuana; species Noctuana lactifera. Next base: position 42 of record DWAV01002731.1, on the reverse strand, counting down.
TGCGGATGTTATCTTAACGATCTGTTGTCCGCATTGAACGGC
>DWAV01002730.1:0-10713 GCA_018231305.1 Noctuana lactifera | reverse complement strand
GAATTTAATACGGGATAGGATGTTAATGGAACGAATTTAAGTATCCAACGGATAAATTGGCTCTCAAGATTTATAGAACAACAAACCGCCAATGTATGTATTTAAATTAAGGGGCCCGGTGCTAACGATACCTTGTCACGGATCAGTGTAAGCCGTATAGCAATCTGCGTATATTGAAATAATCTAGTTCCCACGCGTAAGCTATGTGTAAATTAAGTACGGTTGTAGCGTGATATGTTGAGATAAAGCGTACAGTTCGTTTGTACAAAATTCCGAAATAAAATATAACTTAATTAAGAGCAAGAGCTACTCGTCGATCGTAACGAAATACTTTCTTTATTTTGCCTGTTACGTTTCGTTCTACAAATAAAATTCGTAAACCTAATATTGACACATCACATGTGACATTACGAAGTCATTAGGGCGTAAAATAGGATAAAAATTGTCACCACTCCATCTGCGAAGGCAATTGTCGCCCGCACGCCGACCATAGTTCAATTTACTCACAATGAAGCTAATATAATAAAGTCATCTCGGGCTGCTGGCTCCATAATAATTTTCATTACGGGTTAAAGAAATTCTATGTAGATCGTATCTCGGGCGTGCCGGAGAGGAAACTGAGACGCGATTATTAAAAAAGCACATGTGGCCCGATGCGTATCGCAGCCAGTTAATTACTTTTGACACGCAGCATATGATTCAATTATCATATGATTTATACAACCAAGTAGGGGGTTCGCTAGCTATTTGAGCGTTAACGAACGCATTAATTTGGACGGATCGCGTTCCCGGCAGATGGCAGGCAAATTCTCACAGGGACACGTTTTTTTTTCGTCAACTTGTCTCGTTAACATTACATGCTACCGAGTTGTGTGGCCGAAGACCTCCAGGTCGATAACTTTATATATATTTATTGCAAATCATAATTTAATGTTGATGTAAACAAAGATGCGGCGGTGATTGCCCATTTTGGTGATTTAAGAATTAGGTCTCTTATAGGAGTTTTGGGTTCAATTCCCAGTGATACTAAACCGCTTTTAAAACTAATGTGCGTTTTCAAGAAATTAAATGTCATTAGCTGTATTGATAAAGGAAAACATCGTCACAAAACCTGCATGCCTGAGAGCTCTCCATAAAACTTATTAAATAAAACAGGAAGTTTCATAATATAAATTTTGAATGTCTTAATAAAATCAATAATCTTAGCCGCCTCTTAAAATGAGGCTTTAAATGGTGAGATACAATCAATTTGTTAGAACATAAGGGAATCAAATAGTCGCCGGCTGTGCATAAACACCTTAAAAACAATAAATTATACTATTATCGCGCGCCACATCTCAGAAACCGGCGTTGTTCACATACAAAAAATGTTTTAATTGCTTAACTCGACCCTCGCCTGACCACATAATTCACCTTACAACCGCTTTCACGCTGAACTTCATCTAAGCGTTGCTAGAAGCTGCGGGCCCGAGAACCAGTACGTAATAAATAGTAATTACGAGTAAAATCATAACGATAACATCGCGGTTAAAATACCGAAAGCAAATACCGCAATGAAAACATTCTGTTGCTCATAGAAAAAATGTCGTTACCATATACATACTAAATCTTCCGTGACGCGTAATGGTCTTATGGGCTTATTTATCGTTGCCGCTCGTTTCGAGTGAACCGTTTAATAAATATTATCACACTTTAAGACGTCAACAAACGTGAGAAGATAGCCGTTGACCCGATTCGTGATATTTGTCTCATTTCGGGGATTAAATTTGATCGCTTCTGAACGGCAATGTCTTGTGTTTGTCGAATATGTCTTTACTGTAAATAGCGCAGTTGGTTTAAAGATCTTTCGAACATCTTACAATAATTAGACCCCGCTTCAAATAGCTCCTTAAGAGCTCTTGAGTGACAAAAGAGGACTTATTACCAGCTCCCTTTAGAATGGATCTCAGTTAAATTCTAAAGACGAATCAATGACAGCACTTAAGCCAATGCAACCATTGGGTAAATTTTACGCGTATCCGTATAATATATTAAGTTCTTCCACAACTTGAAGTGGGTATACAATTTGCAGCTGGGTTCGAAAGAGTTTCTTTAGAGCTTATTCGAATACTCTTTCAACACATGAAAACAATTGACTACATGGATGAAAAATATTGTATAGGTACATGGTTTCCAATTCACAATTTTGGGACAGTTTACACACTGATAAGTTAGATTATAAACTAACTGTTGCAATGTACAAGTCGCTATGGCGAATTTATAAATGTTTCTATAACATAATGATGTTATATACAATGGTATATCCATATTTGCACAAATAAATGCATTTCTTTCTTTCTTTTTTAAATAAAACTACTATGATTATAGTTACATTTATTCACTGTAACCACACAACAATGAAGTAACAAAGTCATTTAATAGGGCAATGTCTTGGCGGGGTTCCCACATTTGGCACCACATGGCTCGCATTAAAACATCTCCTCTATACAGCGATGTATTCAATAAATCCGGATTACTCCTCACTGATATATGAACACCGGTATAAAGCTAGCGACTTGTAAGTGCATTTTAAAACAGTTTCACGTTTCTAAGCCACAAGGTTTACTATGCAGCAGATCGCATTTTCTCGATCGTTCCGTTCAATATTGTTCTTTTAAAGCGTCTAGGAAGTGCGTGTTATTGCAGCTTATATTTCGAAGTTGCCCGCTGAGACATTCGAGGCACCCGTCCGTTTTTTGTGACAGACCAACCGAGTGCCATAAATAATAGGTAGGGGTTCACGAACCATGCGAGCTTTGTAATAAATTCGATGCTCTTTTTGGTAGCAAAGGAGCGGGCCATCTACGATTGAATTATGGTGATGCGTTAAGCCGGCTAACGCCGCAGGAATCCAGCATTTTTATTTTCTTTTCATTTCGCACTAAGCTTCTCTTTGCATTTGTATCATTGCCTTTTCTTGCATTCTAAGTCACGTTCATATACCATTAAGGTTCACTACAATGCCGTTTGTTCTTTTTATTCAACATACATCCGTCCCGCGCAGAGTAGTGTATCGTGTTACGTAGTGTTCCTGGCTATTTGAAAAAGACAACACGCAGATGGTACATCCGTATTGGTTTTCTCTTAAAACACGGACTTTTAAATCACATGGGACCGTCGATATTTCCTCTTCGACTAAGACAAAGGAATGTATCTGTAGCTCTCGGTTCTAAACTAAGATAGATTAGTACCGGTCGCTAAGGGACTCGATAGGACACGCTGCGCAACACGCCCCTTCTCCGCCGTCTTGCGTGCAGTGTCAAGTTCCTTATATTCAGTGAAATTTTATTTCGAGCATTTCTTCCCATATTTATGTCGAATAAATTTTAAAATCAAATAACCTCAAATAGAAAATCAAATGGTAAATAAGTTTTTAAAACCGCATATCATTTTTGGTAACGCCCTCAAACTTTATTGCGTGCTTGTTTCATTAACGAAATGCTAGCTCAATTTAATTTATATCTTACAGTTAAAGTAATTATGTTGGCGTATTCTGATCCAATGCTATCTATTCCGCGAGACAGCCCGTGTTATTGTTTCCGGCAGTTATAAAATGGCTCATACGAGTATATGCACCGGTAACATTTAAAGAGCCTTTACTGTAATACCTGTCACCGTTGGTGCTTGTCGGTCGAAAGCGGCGGTACAGAATAGGATATAGGGTTACTGTCGGGAGGCAGCGCGTCGCCGCTCTACCGGCACAACTCACATCGCGAGTGCCTCTCAAATTACCCCCGGATAAGTCAATCATTGGACACGTCCACGTTTGCCCAAAATAAAACACTGTTCGAATGTTGCGTGTGGCGCTCCCGGCATAATGCGTTGCGACAGCCGACATGTTTTGTGCGAGAAAATAAAATTGATGGCCCAGGGACCGCTCCAGACTTAAATAGCTCGCTATTCGTGTTCAAGCTAAACGCTTTTGTCTATTTTATAACAGGCGTCATGTCTCCTCGCTTCGTTTCCCTTCCATTTGTTTTCATTTTCGTGTAACATATTAGTTTTTGCTACTAACATTCGTGTCGGACGGAAATTGCTCCATCACAAAAGACCACATTTTCCGCTGTCCTCTATTAAAACGATTGCCGCTTTAACTTGTTTAACAGTTAAACTGTCGAAAGGGAAGTAATTGGACAAGTGTTAGCGTAGTCGAGACCGTCGGCGGACTCCAATTTCCTGCCCAAGCCGCAGTCTTCGTCGGGCAAATAGCTCTTTGCAAATCAAACAAGGGACCGTCTGGCGAGTCCACATATCAACTTCGTATTGTTTCTCTCTCATCATTCGGGGCTAACCAGAGGCGTTTTCGATTATCCGCCCTCGGTAGAACAAAGCCTACGACCGCAGAACCAAGTCAATTACATAGTTCAACAACTCAGCCCTTATAACTTTCATGGGCCACCACCGGAATACAGAAAAGGGTATCCGTTTTCAATACAGGGCGCGCGATGCGATTGACCCTTTCGAGTGTCCGCATTGACTTTTAAATTACTAATCCCGCGGGAGTAAACAGAAACAGAGCCTCGGGGCGCGCTTGTTTACACGCTCGAGTGCACTCGCATATCTTCATTAGCCGCCGTACCCGTCCGAGGTTCAGACTTGGTTTGCTTACTCAGCACTCGTGTGGCCGCTCCGAACAACGCCCGAGAGCCCGCAGCCTGGAAGCGCTTGACACATATCCTTCATTTCCACTGGTCATTGCAATTTTCTCCCGTAGGTACTCATAAAAGCCTCGGTTTTTTTCCTCTTCACTTGTCTTTGAAACAGTTTCATATGTGGCACTGAAAAACTACATAAATGTCTATTTGACGTTCAGTTTAAACAGCATAGTTTCCTATCTATAAATTAGTGGTATCTACCAAAACTATCTCGAATAGAATGCATGTATGCACTACGATAGCGGACAGCTAACAACAAAACAATGCCATTTAGGGCGGTTCATTATGCAAAACACATGCACATCAAATTGATACAATCTTAACATAGAGCGCGTACACACATTAATTAATTGAATTAACATTTTACTTGAGACTATAAATAAGGCCGGAAACAATCCGTAGTAGCGGGTATTTTATGTTATGTGGAGCGTACGTAGTATAATAGAATAGGGACTTATTAATATGTTTATCTAAGCATCGGAATGGTTATGTCGGACGGTTGAGCGGTACGCCGCCCGTAGGGACCCAGCGATGCGTATTTCGAATGACGGCTACGCCCGGCATTTTTACGTCAGATACAAACGGCCCACCCCTTCAAGTCGAATGAATTACTTAATTTTTCCACGCTGAATACAATTCGTCGGTAATGCAGACGTCCGAATGAATTAGCGATACCAGAGCAAGTATTCGAGGGCCGTGTTTGGTTGCTGCTTGCTTTTGAAAGGTCAGAATGTTTTGTCTATTTAATACGGGGAATTATGGCTGCACACTTTCAATGGTGCACTTAAATAACTTTAAAAATATGGTAACCGTTTCTATTGTTAACCATCCCTAAATCTTACCGACATGTATCTGTTGAAATGCGTTACAATTAAGTGTAGTATCTATTGTAAAAAATATTGGTTTAACAAAAAGTAAAATAACTTTGTTTAACAATTATTATTAGTTTAACTTATAAAATAATAATACCATTAAACTTTAAATACACTTAATATTATGTAATTATTTAATCTTCACATTTTAATTTTAATACAATTTTACGGATTAAATTGACATTATCCGGTTGCTTGTCATGTCATGTCACATAGTTTTTGTATCATTAGTGAAGGCTAGATAAGAAGCGTTAGAAAAACAAAAGGGTCAGTTTTAATTATTATAGACATTAATCACATCTGCGTCACGGGTTATAAAACTTACATCATGTTTTTTAATATTTCCGTAATAATTATTTCATAAAATTAACATATGTATTGTAAAATATAAACTGATTTAATTTTTGTAACCGAAAGTAACATAATCGAATATAGTTTTTTTATACTATTTCATAAAAAAATTACGCCTCACACTCATATCCCCACACTAGGATTCCCTGTGTCGTAGGTGCCATGGACACACTAAACATGTAACACCCAGACCAAGAAAAGAAATCTAAATTCATCATTTAAACTTTTACCCCGCGGGGACTCGAACCCCGGACCCTCCTGATGGCGGACCGACATGGTAACCACTAGACCAAACGGGTCGTCAAATAAAATGTTGTGTGCTGTCTCAATATAAGCTCATGCTAACATTGTTTAAAAGGGGATAGATATTAATTGCACTCGCGTCACGACAATTAAGACCCCTTTTTTGTCGTGTCGCATTATTGTTACTGAAATGAAAACATTAAACGTTATTAATGCGAACGTTACAGTTGGATATAAAAAGCGGAGGCAGCTTTTAGCGCACATGAAAGCTTTCTCTCCCGCACCACTGGTTATTAATGAGACCAAATTGTTATTAACGACTATTGATACAAAAACGTCTATTACGGCTGCTAAACTGCCGTGACCGATTGGAATTCGGATCGGATCCCTTTGTGAAACAAAATATTTGTGTTTGGGTTGATTTTTTGCCACACGAAAACATAATAAGCACACGCTTACCTGAATCAAAACCATCCATCACGCGTCATAACTAGAATATTATCCGTTTTTATTGCCCTTCCAGGAAATATCCAACACAAAAAAGGCTGACGTCTTTATTTGCAAACATTGTGTACAGAACAACAGTTTTATTAATGGCACTCGTAAAGTATAATATGGGCTTATATATCACGCACACAATGAGAGTAGGCAGCGTAGAAAAAGTAATGCCCGTAATGTAATTCAACAAATTTTAATGTTTATGCATAAACTTAACTTTTCTTTTTGGGGTTGGGTAATGAAAAGCGGGACAAAGCGAGTTAAGAACCTTCACTACTTTGTTTTGTGTGACTTATGTCGTTTGATTGCTTAAGCCTTACTAAGCCGTATTGTCTTAGAGTTAGTGCACATAATCCCGTATCGGGTTTTGATACGAGCTTGTAGGGTCTCAGTAACATCCAATATGCAGATTAGTGAACGGATACCGCCCAGCACTACGATTCAGTGTGTACACATGTGGGATAGAAATTGTCATTGTTAAACTTCTCGGCACGATAAATTGAATTAGAACAAAACCCTTGACATAATGAATAAGTCATACCTATTTACATTTATAGATAGTTCAAAACTTAGCTTATTAGGTGAGAACAGCGAAACCTTTCAAATATTTATTATGTAAACAAACTATAAAATAATGCTTATTCTTCATGTTACTTTTCGGATAGGTATAGTTTTTTAACATAAAAAGTCAATCGCAAACTATTCTGTGCAATTCGATATCACTATGAAATACAAAAAAAACGAAAACGATGCATCAACGAAGTTTTATTGAAACAAATATTTTCGTATACATTTTATATTTCACTAGAGTATCGTGAACATGCAAAACCGCTGAATAGACCATTACACACTACTTCTAAAGCTTAGAATAAGTAACGGCTTGGCTGAAAGCATCAAAACTATTCACAGGCAACAATAGAAGCCTCTATGCATATATCGCAGATTTTTATGAAAAATGATGACATTATGATAGTAAATTATAATGGGGTACAAGATTTTCTTCGCGGGCAACGTGCCAGTCCGATGATGTGACTATATCATATTAGTATTCGATAATCTTGTATATAAATGACAACTAATGGTTATAATATTTACATTCGGGTTCAAACTAAAGTACAAAACATGAAAACAGTAAAACAACAGTTCAAATTCGAAAATAAAGCTCGACGTAGGTACACGTCCATTCGTTACACGTTTTATTCACAAGTCTCAACTGTGAACAAAATGAAGTCGTTTACATCCGGCAGTGTCGACTCTGACTCTATTGTGTGACAAAATTCAAAATAATAAACACTCCTGCCTTATACTTGGATTCGATACATAAAGTTTTAAATAAATGTGCATATCATTACACTAACAAGACCGTGCGACGAGCGGACGAGCGAGTGTGTGGTCCCGTTTCGATATTCAAAGCATATTTATTTCTTTAACCCTTTTTTTATTTACAATTAATAGCCTACACGCTGTTGCTAGTGAGCCATTTAAGTCATTCCGATCATTAGCGAGAAATCCAAATTTTCGTGTGGAACCCGTAATTAATTAACGGCTATCAAGCATAATAGTAGTTTTCATTTTGATTGTTGCATGCGTTGCCTCGGGACTCACTTTGAATACACCGTTGATTATTACGAAATGATTTGCTTAATGCTTGAATCACTGCAGTAATAAAAAAGTTAGCAAAATGAATTCAGACTTTCAATGTGGGTGCAGATCTTTTGGAATATGAAAAATTTTGATCAATGTTCAAATATTATGAAATATCAAATATTATATTCATCTTTTTTTTGTACCTACGATGCACGGCCCGCTGATTTAAGTGAGTATAATTAAGGGGGATTTCTGGAATGAATCCAGTCACTTTGTGGTAGTACAAAAATTCCGTCATTGAGTCATTACTACCTATTTATAAACATAACACAAATATTATACATTTTATGTTCCGCTTCAACAAAATTTTCATTTTGTGTAGGTACAGTAAGTACCTACTCGTACCTATCTACCTACCGCTGATGACAAAATATTCGATTTGTAGAAAAAAATATTAATATATTATATTTATACGAAAAGATAGATACGAATATATCTTTCGTATCTTTTCAACATACTTTATTTGTCATTAAATTTGAAAAAGCTTATTCAGAAGTGGGCGAAAGAAGATTGTTGATAGAGATTGATATAATTTTCTAACAATAAAATTGTCCTTGATTTATACATTACAACGGTATGACTCGACAGAAACAGCATATTCATTTCTTTACAAATGTTAATGTTTATTCATATCAGTTTCAATGCAGGATGGATTCAAAAGATATGCTAACATACACATTTTTGAATATTAAATGAAAATGTTGTTGAAACAAACACAGAGTCATACAAGTACCTACTAGCAACTGTCATGGAAAGATACTTTAGTTTAAGATTAAATTTTGTAATTAATTAAGACAGTCACGTCCGCTCCGACTTGGTAGAAATTGAATATCTTATAATTATTAAGTTAAAGTTACAACTCATTACCTTGAAGAATAGAGGCAAAAGGGGCCGAAATCCAGAAAAGATGACGTCATCCACATGGATTGGTACTAGCATGGGGTAAAACCACTACACCCTATTTGAACGCTGAAGTGTAGTAACTGCGTTAAAATTAACCAAAAGAACCACTTTAAATAAAAGGCGGCTAACTTAATACCTGACGCAAATTTTCGGCTTTTAGAAAATACGTTATTCAAAATTAAAATAAATACAACATAAAAATTGTTGCAGGTTCATTTTCAAAGAATTAAGACTACTTCGAGAGACTTAAAAACATCCGAAACGTATGGGTCACTTACGAGTTTTGGGTTTTTACTTTTTAGTACCGTCCAAAAATATTTATATACAGTGTGCACTCCCCAAATGATAGACTAACATAATACTTACAGATGATTTACGGTATGAAATAAATCTGCAGTAAAACTACATAATATATGATACAAACCTATGTAAATCAATAACAGAGAAACTCAAAAAGACTCCCGTCTTTGATATGGTTTTTCTTTTGCAATTTTTTCACCGCGCTCAAATGAAGCGTCTATTTCCTGTTTACGCAGATGTAATGTCATACGATACTTCCGTATAATTTGGACCAACACGTGTAATTTTTTATACAAAAATGGAATTTTTGTTAAGTCTGATCTGAGTTGTAGCTATAACAGTAAAGACGGCTTGTTCAATGAAGATACTAGTTAAATTAATCACATAAATGGAACTGTTTGCACAGATTTGAAGTTACTGATTACATACTTTGTTTACCTACTGTTTATTTTATAACTTTTGATAAAGCAAATATGAATAGGTACCATTCGAGCATTCCTTTGAAGTTGTTCTTATAAAATATGCAACACCCATGCTACTCGGCAATTAATCTATTACCCACAAAAGATACAACATACAAAAGATGTTAATGCGACTATAATAGGACCACAAAACAATACGTTCGGTAATAGAATTCCAAAGTAATATCTAGTGAGAGCCATCAATCACTGGCTATAGGATATGATCTTATCTGAAATGAAACTCATCATTTATAGATCTGTCCGTCGGCGTTGGCCGAATATTATTAATAGATTTCTATCTGGTCATCAAGTGATTCCGCTAACGGTAATCTCGGTCATTTTGTCGGGCTATTGGTACAGACAAATTATATGGTTCGATAACGACTACCTACTGTATAAGTTCGAAGGTTTGGTGGCGTGTAATTGAGTAGATAATACATGCATTGAACTTATTCTTATTCTCTCAGACAAACTATGGGTCTTGTGTCTCAGTTATTTTCATGCCTCAAAAAGGGATATTGTTACCAGTACCTAGGTACTTGTACTATTATATTATTATGTATACTTTGTAAGGCACTGCCAATGACTATCTAGCTATGTTTATTTAATTCTCAATCGATGTATTTTTTGATGTTGTTTCAGATTAATTAAACTTAAATAAATTTCAGTGTAATAAAGTCGGACATATTGTGTTGTTGAAACTTAACCTTAATTTCTTCTTTTGAAGTTTACAAGAAACTGCAT
>DWAV01002729.1:0-10714 GCA_018231305.1 Noctuana lactifera | reverse complement strand
TCAATGAAAACATTTGAACGAGCACAATATGAAAACGTATTATTTGTTACATTATTTTAGACTCAAAGTGACACCTGGTTGGCTCGGAAGTAACCAAAACCTGGTAAAGCAGAAACATTTTTATATAATATTGTACCAGACATGAATTATTTATCGAATGACTTTGTCTGTGTTGCCTTGTTCATGAACTAATAATAAGTTGATGATGATATAAAGATCTACTTTGCCTAGTGTTCGGAACTTCGGCTTCTTACTTATAGTAGTTCCAAAGAATTTCCTTGCTCAAGGTTGTCACGAGCAAGAGACGAGCAATTAGACGAAGACGCAGAATTTTCCGGCAAATTGGATCGCAAATGAACCCAGCGGCAAACTTCGTTCACATTTTGATGTCGTTAATGTTAATGGGAAAAGTATTTCCGATGGAACAGTCGAGCGTGTTATTTTAAAAAAGCGCCGTACAAAAGTTTCATAAAAGAAAGTATTTACTTAACAAGAATTTAGAGCCCATTTGCGTTTCCTGGCTGTTACGATAAGTTCCGAAACTTGGTTATTTGAAAAGAGTCGGCATTATGAAAGTCGGTCGCGGAGGGCGGGTTTGTTGTGATTATTGTAATTTGTTTGAAGAGGAAACATCACCAGAACTTCCGTTTATATTAGTGTTAACTGTTAATCATTTCAAGTTTGAGGCAGTATTCATTATTTGTGCAATTATAACTTCGTGGTTCGGTGGCCGGTCAGGCCTTCCCTATTATGCTCCCTAAGAGAATCGTGGGCCATAAAAGAGAATGCAGGTAGGGTAGTTGATACGTTTTAGATAAATGTTCTTCAGAAATGTTAAATTTATAATCAGGTAGGTACCGAACAGATTTTGGACTACCTTGCTCCTCGATATGTTAATAATGTTATAAATACGCAGCTATAGATGCATCTCCATTCAATATGTAAAGGAAAGGTAAATAAAACAGCTCCGTCAATAAAAAGTCCTCCCAGAGCCCGCGGCCGGCGGACAACAATCGCCGCGGCACCAAGTACCACTTACACTGATATTATTCTTTGAGACCCTTACTTTAACCCCAACTTACCTCTACTCCGCTCGGTTTAAGTGAAAGCTGGGCCTTTTGATGTCAGCTTTTCTTTGACTTGACAATAAGATAGGCTGAGTTCAAAAAAACTATTTATAACGTAAAAGTGGTGGATTTCATTACTCATTTTGGCATACTCGTAAGTACTGTACGAGTACCAGTCACTTTTAATATCAAAATATGAATACAAACGCATCTTGTAAATATTGAAAGCGATGCTATATTACAATGCAACAGGCGCTGCCACATTTTTGTGGGTATGCCGAGATTCTTTTATTTCATTTTTTATTCTAGTAGCAATAGCTACATTATTCTGTGAACATTTTAAGTTTTATTTCAAAACAGTATGAATTTTTCATTAAAATGTGTTTGTTTTAGGGCGAAAATCTTGTGTATTTATACCTACTAAAATGAATTACCTTTGTAAAATATCAATAACTGGATTAGTGTTCCGTTTTTAACCTTTAGGAAAGGAACCCTAACGGAGCAATCGCAGTCGTGCGATACATAAAACGAACGTTTGCAGTCGATACGAAAAGATTGCAAATAAAACTTGTGCTGACCGAAGCGCAGACCCGTCCAACCCGTCTCAAAGCAGTTTAACTCCAATATAACTTGCATCCAACTTTACTGACTGTGAACTGATTCTGCAAAAAACTGTCCATGGAAAATTAGCTCGTGAACGTTTGCATAAAGTTGTTTTAGTCAGGAATGGAAAACAGATTGAATTCCATGTCTACACGACAAACAGAAATAGTTAACTTAATGTGATTGTTTATATCGTAGCAGTACCAACGACACAGTAATGCCATGAATGTCTCAAGCACGCGAGTGTGTTATTACAGCCAGAGCAATATTCGCGGCAACGCGCGCAGTAGTGCGGGGAGTATAGAGTGGCCGAACCGTAAACTCGTGTATCTTCTACTACAATAATGTTTTTACAATAATGTTTTCTAGTACAATCATTATTAAATAGCAAACAAGAATGCAGACCACATGTTGTTAAGTAGTGACTGCAATCCATGGATATCCATGTCTAACGTCAGGTAAAAAAAACATTTCATACAGACCCATTTGCAAAGATATGAAAAATGTAGAGGTATCCCCTTCAAAATTAACGAGGCAGCTCGAGTGGACAGGTCACGAGCGAAATTAGATTAATTTACCCCGACATTATTCATGAACATGTCCAAAGATGTGTGGATAAAAAAGTTAAAGCATTTTTTTTTTTCACAATTTCCATAATTAACTTTCTAATAACTGCCATAGTTGCCATTTGACTTTTTTTATTTGTTAAGAACTATTTAACGTACCTACGTACGCTGTCTGCGGGACGTAGCGTTTTACCGACTCCAAAAAGAAGGAAGCTAATTGGTTGTATGTATTTACTTACCTTTTTTTTATTACTTGTACTACATATTTGTTTAAATAAACATATTTTTTTCTATCTTTCTTGCAAAAGCACGTGTTTTTAACAAATTGTCTATTTCAATAGTAAGTGCTAGTGGACAGCTCTTTTCAAATATAAGAGGTGATTTGAGCCGATGGAACTACGATGTACGATCATCAACTTATTTACTTATTAATTAAACACTCACACCCACGAAATTAAAAATACAGATGAAGTAATATGCTTACGTTAATCGTTTTTCGCTCTCGCTTCTCACAAAGAACCTATTATCTCTGTACCTAAGTGTTTGCCGATAATATCCAATTAATTTTAATGGAAAACTTATTTCGGAATGCTTTTATAAAAATAGATATAAAAAATCAAGATAATATTATGATGATTATATTTTTATATAAATAAAAACATCACATTAATATTATCTTGATGAGCTTTCAATGTGTAGTTAAATCGTGTAAGGAGAAGGGTGCAAGCAGGCAATTCGTTATAATATAAAACTTTATTTCCTTTTCAATGCAGTTAAAGAATGATATTTTAATTTAATGAAGTACCGTTGCTGTACAGCTTCACGAAGCTCTGTCCAACTTTAAACGAGCTTTTAACAAAAAATGTGAACTCTAAAGAAATTTCAATAACTTGCCATCTTCCGAATGAAGCCGACTGACGGCCCTTTGAAGGGAAACTTCGTCTGCTTAATTTTCACTTCGGGGAAACTTCACATAATTTCCACTCGGATGAAATTTCATATAATTGCTGTAAAGTTTTCAGTTCGGAGATCTTCAGCGGTGACGTTTGATAAATGCGATATAAATTAATTTAGTTCGAGACCGAAGTTTTTGACACGCGCGGGACGAGGGTTGACAGCTCGACAAATATTTTAGGGTTTTATTGATACATTTATGTCGAAGATGAAACCTTACTCTTATTTTGTGATAGTTACAATGAGGTGGGAAAAGTATATTTATATGTATAAGGTTGCAATCAAAAGATATTTCTTTATGTTGGTATTCGGAGGTATGAGGGATTTTTACCGACTAAAACCCACTCGGCGGTTATCCAGCATAACGAACGGTGAAGCACTGGGATCTCCGACATAACGCTCCAGTCCTATTCGAGGTTAGACATCTTTGGATCGAATGTATAAGTATGTTCACTTTTGTTTTGCTGCTCATTTGAATAAAAATATAACCAATAAGAAGACTTCATAAAATAACACAAAAGCCTATCCCTTTCTAGAGTAATCACTATAGAAAGGTGATGTTGACTTATAAGAATAAAAAAAGAATAGGCTTTACTTGAACATAAAATAAATAAAAGAATACCACTGCCTAACAAACAAACAATCGATAATGAAACAAATACGTATTAAATGTAAGTATTATGCTCTGTATGAGAATTTACTTACATAAGTTTTAAGCGTCTCTCGTAGAATCGAGAAGATAATGTTAAGCCTTATAATAATAACTTAATATCAGCGTTAAGCTGTTAAATTATATATTATGTAAAACGGCTTCGTAAATAAAAGGCTCTACGTCCTCCCACCGCGGCATCGGAACAATCGCACCTGCTGGTCGCTGATCCGATTACGTCCTTTCCCGAGCCCGCTTACAAGGATAAGGCAGAGTACCTCTAACGGATTTGCATAGCTGTGTATCTATTTAAAGATAGGCATGGATATGAGTATATAATATATGGAAGAGATATAAAGTCTCATTCTACATTGCACTGAAACCGATAGCAAATTAAAATAATTTATTTACTAAGTACGAGTACTTCATTATTTTTTAGGTAAAAATTTAATCTCTTCATCTACATTCAAATCAAATGTAGGTACCTACTAATCATGTGAATTTTAACACGTTGACAAAATCTAATATCTGACCCTACTCTTCTTGTTATTAGCGCTGAAAAATATTATTAGGTATGTGTTTTCTGTTACTTCTTTAATTCTTAATTAAGTAAGAGGAAAAATGTTCACGGAAAAAAACTCGAGAGAATCTTTTTGCAGAATGCAAGTGGACAGTGCTAATTGTGCAACTGTCAGTTTAGTTAATTAGAAGTAGGACAAGAAGTGATGGATAGATAGAAAACCAAAATTACGTGTATTATTCTACGAGTAGGTACCGCAGCGCGACGAACGCCGCGGCATGGCCAGGCATTTGTGCTAGTGGAAATAATTTTGAATCTTCTTTTAACATACTCGTAATGTTCTCTTAAATAATTATATCAACGAAATATAAAATCATCTTCCCTGTTTGTAAGGGATGCTGTTCCATCGTTCCGTTTGTATGGCTTTATAGCCGACTTAATTTTAAATTTTTTAATTTTAACGTAATTTTTACAAAATTAAAGTAATGATGACTGCTTATAAATGATGTTGATACTTAATAGGTAACCATCTTAGTTCCTATGAGTAACCACGCTTCCCCGTCCTATTTAAAATAGAATTTCTATACTATTCTATTTAAGACTGAACGTGAATGTATACTTATTAAAAATACCACTTAATATCAGCTGACCTGAGCGTTTGTTTGCTGCATTTTTAAGAACAAGGTTGTTACTTGCTCTGAATAGCCTTGGTTACATGAACATGGTGTTATTCATAAAGTTCTTCAAGTCTCGTTCGCAGCGTAGACGCGTAGACGCGCTGGCCTACGAGTAGGACGCGGCGTCGGTCGCGGGTGAAATCTATTTGTATGCTAATCAGCCTTAATCCCCACATACATCATATTATTATATCCAAGTTTAGTGCAAGAAAAACACAAAACCAGAGGGTAATCAATTTGAACAGAGACTTTTCAAAACTAGCGTTTTTCTAGTTTATTGTTACTTGTTTTTTGTTTAAGTTTAAGTAAAATTCATTTTGTGAACTATGATCCTTCGTATGTCAAAAATACCTGAGCCCAACAGTGGGCATACACAGCACAACATACTATTGCAATACATAATAACTTGTGAAATACATTTTATAGTAAGCTAATTCCATTAACATAAAATATGTTAATATTCTGTAGCACAACAGTTTTCATTGATTCCTCGTCGTTATCAATTAGATTAATAGACTAATTTGCCTAATAAGGGGCAACGTTCGAATCAATGATTTATACAAACACAAGCATTAATTAATAATTACTGTTTATTAATTAATACTACTATAATGGTAGACAACAGTGGTTGTTCTCGGAAATGGTTATGCGGAATATTTGCTTAGTACAATACCTATTACCTACATACGTTTTTGGCTGTATTAGGCAGGCGTGGCTGTTAAACCAATACCGTCTTTACTGACAAAATATTACACATTGGTACATACATATTTTTAACACATAGGTTAATAAAATTGTCAATATATTACAATATATTATTTTAACTATAATATTTAAATTTCTTATTAAAAACGTTTCGTTTTCACGAGTGACTGGCGTTACCGGATATCTGTACAACAACGCTAGGTGCACTACGTCGTGACGCTGTACTACTTTTACTACCAAGCTGTGCCTATTCAATAGATGTTTCATATCAAAAATAACGCTCTACTCTCACAGCACCAAACTAGGACTCCTAGGAGGCTATGAGTGCGAGGAGTTATAAAAAAACTGTCAAGATAAACATGGTGATCAAATTGGAGACCTTAATTTCAGCGGCAACTGAAGCAATAACTTGTGCCCCTTGGAGCTTGTATTGGCAACATTGTCGGGGCTCCAATTACAGTATCGAAGGCCATTAATTAGGTCTTCCGACCTCCCTATATGTAGGAGGCATCTTCGAGTATTACATTACGGTTCCTGGGGCGAGCTGCGCGCCAATCAGACGACACCGGAAAATAATATTAGTATAATGCACCTACTTAATTACGAGTAGGTTGCTACGAGTAGGTATTCCTGAAAAGGTATTGATTTTTTTACAGTACGACTAAACATTCTATATCATTGTCATGTTCTGGAGTAATCATTGTTGTCCCTGACTCATTACGAGTAGATGCTAGTTGGAAAGTCCCAACTTAAAGAAAAGTATAAACTTGCGAGCAATAAAATCGAGTCACCTGCAATTTTTTATCTGTATACCTAACGCATACACAAACATAACAGAGTGCAAAATAATAATAAAGCTTAAAATAATTTAATTTCACTATTATTACTTTTAGATCACGATTCATAGGTACTACCACGACCTAGAGATTTGTGACTAGCAGTGGGACGTTAATGAGTTGATGATGATGATTAGCAGTTACAGTATACACTGCTTGCAGCAAACTAGCCTGTACTATTCTGTAATAAAATAAAAAGATAAGGTGCTTTAGTGCGAAGGCAAAGTTCGCGAAAGTAAGGCGATACTTCCTTGTAGGTAATGTACTTACAAAGGAAGTTTCTATTAGATTCCCACTAAGATGAATAAAACATCCAAGTTTCCTGGAGCTTAGGTGAGTGGCAGCAAAGTTAGCGATCTTGTTTCTTAGCTCCAGTAAATGAATTAAGTAATAGCTACTAACAAGGACTATCTTAAAATGCCTTTGGCTAATAAGATACTATAACTAGTTCATTCATTATCGCGACTATATTGAAAGCACTCAAACGGTTGCTTATATTTTTTTATCTTTTATGAGTAGCCAACAAGCATGCAGGCCACCTGATGTTTCTGTAGTTACTGTAACCCATGAACATCCATATCCAACTACAAATAGGAGAGAAGTCTTTTCTGAGATCATACTTGGAGGCATTGCTATTCATAAGGTTTGAAATGGTTGCCTCAAATATAGTGTATCTGGCATCCACCCTTCCCAACCGGAACGCCTATGTACTCGTATAGTTTAAATAATCATAAAATACATGAATGTACCGTTCGCATTAGACCGATGTTTGATAAACAAGCTGCAATGGCTGCACAAACAACAGGTAGCGATGTAGTGGAACAACAAACCAGAACAAACATCGGACGGGTATTAAGCGAAGATACTCGAACTATCCAATATTGATAGTGCGCTCGGTTTCTTAATCACGTATTCAACTATATTCGTACAATATTAGCAATGTATGTGTGTATTTTTATTTCCGTCTACATACATTTATGTTTAAATATACATACATAAAAAAGGCAACAAAAAATACATAGTAATACGAGTACAGCCGAACATAGTACCTACTACTTTTGAAGTCGGTATAAAGGTCGGTATAAAGGCAGCGACATTAAAATAACGGTAATGTATAAAAATAAACATTCTTACATTTTACTTTACATCCGTTTTAGCTTTCGGAATACATATTTTCCGTAACTAAAGTGTCAAGTGTATATGTATCGCTCGTGAGCCGCAGCACCACGCATAAACTTTAGTGAAGCCGCCTACAATGAGAGCAAAACAACGTCGAACTGGCACACCGAGGGGCTTAAATACTTGCTGCAGTTAGCAATGGAGATAAAAGTGGGTTTTGCACCGCTTGGCTTTGCCATAACCTGGTTATGTGGAAATGTGTTTCTGCGGTGTAAAGGTGCGGCGAGGCCTTATTTTGTACAAGGCATTAACTAAGTATAAGTATGAGTCGACGGTCTCTATCCTCAGTACCTTGTGCTATATAATATGTAAATTGTTACCTACGTACGTTGCATAATATTATGTGTGGCAGCTGAACCCACGGATCATAAATGTAGAAAAAACTTGGATGGTACAAAATGCTAGGGTGGCCCCCAAAGGCCTCCCAGTTGCCGGGGATCAGAATACGAGTTACTCTGACTGCCGTAAGTGGTGACTGACAGCACGTTTTAGCGATGTGACATACAAAATACTTTCTTACCTACTATAAAAAACAATCACAATTTTGTTTTGCCTATACAAAATATATTTCTGAGTAAAGTATCTTGGAAAGTGATTCTCTTTGACATCGAGCTAGCTTTCTCAGAGCATATCAATTTACCTGAGAGGCCGAAATGTTCTTCAATACTTTAGACATCAATCTTTTCAAATATTTTGATTGGAGACGATTGCGTTCGACGAGTTTTTCCTTAGAATCATATCTTAATGTATTCAGATTTAGGTACTCTCAAATATTTCTAAGTAGCTAATAACTATTTCTTATGAACTATTTTTACTCCGAATTCAACAAGATTTACAACAAATAATTTAGGATGAAAAGATGAAATATATTCACAAAGAAATTTAATATATTTAAAAGCTTCAGAATTTTAATAAAAATAATAGTGAATAAATTTTATACTAAGAATAAAGGAAAATATTCCTTTATTAAGTAAGTTTGTAGGTAGTTATTTCTCATTAAAAGGTCGTATTCACTGGAGTAGAAATTAACTTCTAGTAATCATCTAAGCAAACGCTTATATTTTATACAAAAACTATGACATTATACAATTAAAATGGAAGCATATAATAATTAAAAAGACCTAAACAATCATGAAAATCTATAAATTTAGTAGATAAATGAATCTAAAAGCTTGTAAAAAGCAACGTAGTGACTACACTTTTCATACGCCGTATATCTAACAAAAATAACGGAAATGAAATTCCACAGTGAGACAGTGTTTACCATTATAATGTTACCCACGTTGCTTCACATTGTTTGCACTGAGATAAGAACAGTAACATTACTTTTAAGATTTTCTATCTCATTATTACGAGTATTAGACTAGAATTTCATTTTAGCATGTCAGTACATAGCTGAAAATTTAAAGAAAATGTAAAATTCCGCGGCTCTCGGGAACACTTATTCGTTAAAGTTAGCGACGTTGGTATTAACATTTTTAAACTAAGTTGTATGACTAAAGTTAGGCTTAGAACCCTGCGACTAAAGCTATACGGCGCAGGTATGCAATTTGATTGTATTCTATTGTGTTATATACTGATCTAGTGGTCTGCAAAACTGATTGTCTTGTGAACCCGAATGAGAAAGAACATGTAGCTTTTGTGAAAGAAAAACATACGAGTACACGGAATAAACTTAAAATGTGTGGAAAGCTTCTGAGCCACGCTGATGTTAAGCCAAACATAAAAATGTATTTCAAAAATATCGACAGTATTTTTAGTTGTTAAGCTTAGGATAGCGTCGAGCTGGCGTCGCCGTCGCATGCCTCAGAGATGTCTTCACGAGTTCATAAAAACGCAATTTGTACAACACTGAGTGCTGCAGTAGTTTTAGCGGAATACGACTAGCAAAAACTACAATGCATACCTAACTTAATTGTCTTGTGCGTACCTTCCGGCTTTGTTATCTGCGGCGTTACTTTTCGGCTAGGATATAACTCCTTAAATATGTACAGAATGCTTCCAAGAATAAAAAGGGTTTTAGGGCAGCAATGTCCAGGGAATAATTCTGTTAGACTCATAATTAATATCAGTATTCGACCACATATTTATTGTAGAGATCGTTGTGGCAAATTCCAAGTGCGGTCGGTTGGTGGCGGTAGGTTACGATTTAGACAGTCATTCCTATCACGGTCGCAGTTATGGAATAATCTTCGTGCAGAGGCATTTTACTATGACATTGGGTTATTAAAAAAGGCGCTAGAAGGACTCTCCTTTAAAGCCAGAAATGCACGGTAATTCCTGGATAGTTTCACCGAGTTAGTCTTAAATGTTACCACACTCATATTATTCCTACTTTCACGATGTATCGCATTAAATAAAATGTCGCCGTCTACACCACATCACGAGATAGAGCGTACATTTACACCGTGTGCTTTAAAATTAGCATCCGCTTTCGCCCTAACGAGGTGAAGTTGAACGAGCAGATATGGCCCTCTGCCTCCTCCACCTCCCTCGAGATGTTATACTGAAGCTTTCTTCCCGAGGCTGTAAAATTAGCTGTATCTGAATTAAAAATCTGAAAATGAAACAGAAATAATTTTCGTAATGAGGTTGAGGATGTAAATAGTATTTCTAAAGTGTTGTCTTGATCAGCTGCGTTAGGGTAACGCACACGAACTGTAGTAACAACGATTCGTTGATTTTTTGTTATTAATGCTTAAGAAATTAGTTAAGTTTGTCATTGTAATTATATTTCTCGGTTGGCAGGTTATTTCTTTATTAAATAAGTGTAATTATCTATTGTAAGGCATATAGACGCTTCTTAAGGAACATTGAATTCTAACGGCACGTATAATACATACCACAGGCCGTGCTCACGTGTTAACTTACAAGTTGTAAGTTACAACTACGAAGTACCTTGCAGCACCTATCTCCACGCTCGAACCTCGTGCAAACATTGCCACAAAAAACAAGCCT
>DWAV01002728.1:0-10716 GCA_018231305.1 Noctuana lactifera | reverse complement strand
TATTCTTTTTTTGTGTTTGGGCAATAAACGATTTATTTATTTATTTATTTATTTTATTTATTTATTTATTTATATTTCTGTTCTCGGTCTGGGTGTTAGTGTGTTTGTCTTTGTGTGTCCATGGCACCCACGACATCGGGAATCCTAATATGGGTGTGAGTGTGAAGCGTTTGAAGCGTTTAATAGGTAAATATAATTATTATATTTATTTGTCGTTAGTTACAATGCTTTAATATTGGCCAATACCATCAAACCAACATGATCCAAGATTGATATTTAGCACAATAACAGCATAGAATGTTAGCTTGCGATCCCGGTACATCGGTAATTGATACCGTCCTCGCCTCGGCACATACACAGCGGTGAACACATTGTTCCCAGCTTGGAGGCTTAGCGTGATCGATAGTGTACCTTTGGGTTAACAGATAACACTAACATAACAAACATAGTTTAATTAATAAAACACAAACATGATGGATTTTGAAGCGAGATTTTTGTATAAGTTCTCCAAATCCAAATACTGGTAGATGACAAATATAATCTTGTGGAGAACCATCTCCAGCACATTTATGTACTATCTAAGACAGTCTTTTAGTACTGTCTCATGTATTATAACTGACTAAACCATCGCAGATCATAGACGGAGTGACCATTTATGATCACTCCGTCTATGGTCTGCGATCTGTAATAGTATATACAAATGGTTTGCTTTTAAAAAATTTGATCAAATAAAATTAACTGACAAGTGTACAAACTCCCTTATCCTGAGAAGCGTAGAGGCATGTGTATCGAAGTGTCCCAGCTGCGTAAATATTGGCGCAGTGGTCGCAGCGCCGCTTAGCCCTGCTAATCGAATATGGATTCTAATTAACATACTGTGTACTACTGTACACAAAGCGGATTACAACTTGGCGACCTATATTGAGCGTATTTAATGCTCAGACGCGTTGGAGATCGTGCTGTCCGTGGCTTTGATTAATGTTGCCAGTATAATTCGTTAGATTTATTTCATACATTAAAAATATTATCTAAAAAAATGGATATGTAGTTTAGGCAGAACGTACCTATATTGTAATACGAGTATTCTTTAAAAACTTTACCTTTAGAGTTAATTCAAATTGTTTATAAACAACTAAATCACAAATTTGTAAGAAAAGCGCAAATATGATTGTCCATTTAATTTTTAAAACAATCCTGAAAATAATTTATTTTATTTCAGAATTTAAGCTTGTACAACTCGATCTGGAATGGGTGCCTTAAGTTTTTTATGTTTCGGCGAAAAATATTTGAATACATTTACACAATACACGATTTTCATTTCACTTACGTTATATTGGTAACTACGGTAAGGCACTTAAGCTAGTTACCTACACCACACAGAAGTTGTATACGAACTAGAACATATTAAGCAGGAATGTCGTTTAATGACCTCCTAGCCCGAGACTATTGAGAACCAACTTTCCTGTTTCGGTTGCCAAGAAAGTTCATGCAGCTCATTGCCATTGTCCCAGTTCGAACGTTAAACACAGGTGACACCACAACTTTCAGTGAGAACGGTCAACCATGAGCTCGGTTATCTTAGTTAGGTATAGTGGTTATGATGTCACTGAATTTTCCTTTTATTATTAATATTTTAAATTTTTTTTGTTCCTAATTAGATATTGAAGGTATTGAATTAATTTTTAAATGGTCCTTCAACTAATCTATACTAATATATAAAGCTGAAGAGTTTGTTTGTTTGAACGCGCTAATCTCAGAAACTACTGGAAGGATTTAAAAATTATTATCTTTGTATATGATAGTTACATTCATGAGGAAGGTTATAGGCTATCAAGCATTAGGTTACTATTCTTAACGCGGGTAAAACCGCGTGACACAGCTAGTTTCTAATAAACCTCAAACGCTAACCATCATATAAGTATTACATTTGGTAATTTTCAACATTCTTGGTTCTTGAGCGTTGAATTTTCCTTTTAAAGAATTAACACTAAACAACTTGGGAAAAGTCAAATAAGAAAAGTGTTTAATAACCCCCTAATAAAAATGTTTGCAACGCAATACCTCCTGGTTTTGCAAATATTTTCAGGCAAAAATTACCATTTACAATTAGTTACATGTTACGCCTTTCAGTATTTTAATAATAAACAAACGAAAAACAGTCAATCTATACAACTGACTGTAAAATAAACAAAAACAACATATCATAGGCGGAGAGGTAATGCGACCCAAATTCCGAAATGAGAATAATTTGGGTTACACATATTAACCATTAAACACCGTCCTATTTCTAACGAAACTTGAAACAAAATTAAATGAGGTTTGTGTTACATCATAATTCCAGAACATCGACAAAGACATTCGCGTAATGGGGGAGCAGGCTATCCTTTTACCCCGGAACCGATGGCAAAAAAGGGAATATGAGAGCCCATAACATTTCATTGTTGGCAGCCAATGTATACGTACGAGTACGTGTCTCGTCGTGGTCAAAGGGATTATATTTTGTTGAAATAAATTAGATTGTTGTGTGACTGTTAAGCGCGCTGCGCCCCGCTGGTGTGGATCGCAAGTGATCTCACTCTTAAGCAACCTCGGGCGCAGTCAGTTCTTGTATTGGGTGACCGCTAGTGGCACAAACCGGGAACACATATCTAAATACAGGATTTTAATTTCTGATCCGATAGAAAGGGAACCCAGGACGCCTCTTACTTAGGCACTATAGTTATCTCTTTCTTTAAAATTTTGTCCAAAATTTGAAAACTTGTACGAACACAATTTAGAAGCTTACTTCAGTATGAATGTATTTTCACGCTCTCAGTTTATTAGCAACACGATCCTTGGGGCATTTTATTGTTTTCTGCAAATGTACACTCAGGATAATGAGGGAAGGGTTCCCATTCATGGAAATAAATTAGGTCCGCGCTCACAATAGACCGGCTGAGTGGTGCGTTAGTGAGCTATACCAATAAATATTATGTCCTAAACATAACATTTAATCTGAGCGCTTAAAGACCGCAGTTTGTAACCATTAACACCAAATTGTTTTAACTTTTTTGGGCGCGGCAGAGGCACCCCGCACATCCAGGTTTTGTCACGATAGTGCGCATAGTTTTAAAAATTTGTTATATAATTATATCCAGGCTCAAAGGGTGGAAATCAAGAACTGCAATGGGCGTCACGTAGGTAAGCACAAAATTACGAAAAACCGTTTGCCTTCACGGATGGAGCCGGTCGGTCGGGCGGGGCGATATAATGGTACTCGTAGCTCATTCCAATTCACGTTTACATACTACATGTGCCTATTCAGGTTCTATTTCAGTTTTTTTTCGAACATCAACATTCAATCAAAAATAAAAATCAAAGGTAATGTGAACAAAAAGTGGATTACCTACCCAACACAAGCCCGATACATGATAGCAAGTCTCAAGTTTAATTAGATTCTGTAATTTTACACCGTTCTATTTGCGAGGTCGAGAATATGTGGAAAACCTCACTGGCTTTTGTTTTGAATTCCAATTTTCAGTCAGTTTCCGCCGCGATCCAATGAATTCCAATGAAATGCTCGATTTGGTTTGGCTTCGGGTTTTTTTGGTCCTCCGCAACCATAACCCTTTTAATCCATTTTATTTCATTTCATTACCAAAACGATCTTAGTTGTTAAGATCGGGAATAGATAGTTAGATACGTATATTACTTTAGGTGTAGCTATATACCGAAATGAAATCTTTCGTAGCTAGAATTGTTTACGGTACAAAAAAACATTGCTGCAATACTAGCTAATAATGGTTTCTCAGATAGATAGAAAATCTAATATTTGGGAGGAGACCCTTGCCCTGCAGTGGGACTGTGATGGGTTGATGATGATGATGATGATTAGACTCTTTCATCTGATAAAACCTTATTAATATAAATCGTGTATTTAATACTTTTCAGAATGAATGAAATACATGTAACTTCCTTTTAAAATATCAAGATCATAAGTAAACTTCAAGAATTTGTTTGAAGTCTGCGCCCGTGAAATATGCTCCCCTGGCAAAACTTCAAGACAAAAATAGAATTTCCAAAAATGGGTAATACTCGTATTTGACGGAGTTACGGAGCTACGAAAAAAGGAACAAATCAACATACAAACTGAGAACCTCCTCCTTTTTTGAAGTTAGCTAAAAAATTTAAAGAAATCTCTCATAAACAAGGTACAATTTCGGAGCGTTCAACATAATCTGCGCGGGAGGGCCCCGCGTCCATCAATCAATGTTAGGACAAGACAAAGTGGAATTTTATGTCGGCATTATAATAAAATTATATTTGAAGCCCTGTTGGATTTTATTGATGTCTTTTGCTACAAAGGAGGTATTAGAATTTCGTATAATTTCGTTATCGTTCTTATTAATCTGCAGTCAACAGCAAACTACGTAAAGTATTTACGTTACAGAGTTAATATGATGCTCCTTTTGAATCGTTCCTTATGTTAAGGAGTCCTTTAAATGGCACTAAAAGAGAGATCGCTTTTCAAACGGATGTGAACATTTACTAAAAGACCCCTAACGGGTAGCGTTTACGTTTAATTATTAAAAGAAAAAAATTGCTTACTCTCACAACGACATTATCCAATAATAGAAGTGCTGAATACGTTTAATTTTGAATCTCTTGAGAACTAATGGTGCCAAAACAACTGATACATAACTGTTTTAGGTAGAGTTCCGGTCCTCCCAAACTTTATGTATGAAACTGAAAAGCAATAAAAAATTTACTGTGTGAGCGCGTGTAGCAGTAATATACCTCATATTATCAGTTTATCACCTACTAAATTCAAAGTACACACAAACTATGTAGTATTACTCGTATTTGAATTATTGTAATTGACAAAGCTGATGTTTTAGGACATGGCTCTAACCGAATGAATTACGTTTCATTTGACAATTATAGACACGACTTCTTCTTTGTTTGCTTACGAATGGTTTCAATCGACCTAAAAAAAAGAGAAAGTTCTCAATTCGACTTTTCGAATTTCTTTTATGTTTGTTACCTCATAACTTTCGACTGGGTGAACGGATTTGGATGATTCTTTTTGTATTTGAAAGCTGATGCTGTGTGGTCCCATTTGTTTGTTAGAATGTTACAACTATGTTTGCGAGGAGCATGCGGTGAATTTTGCTTTCCCTTAAATGAAAGAACGGGCCATGTAAGACATTTTACACTTGCGGCTATCCTAGCACATTTTTGGCAAAAGTCCCCGCCTCAAATCTTAAAGATCTAGAAGTAACCTGCACCTTTCCCTAGTGATACTCAAGAATGTATAAGCAAACATGTAAAAAATGTTTTCTGCAAATTTATAGTAAAAGGCTAATACAGTGTTAATGGGGGCTGTATCACAGTTTCCTAAGTAAGTTACAGTTTGCTACGACATAATATCGTAGAGCGTAGAAGCTTCAGTAAACTATCCTCGCCACATCGACATGAGAGTTGCAAAGCTATCCCGGTCGCCTTAATACAGTAATGTGCGCGCATTCTGTTTAGTTCGCAGTCTTAAGACGAGGCTCCTTGAAAACTAGGCGTTACCACCGGCCCCGCGCTTTGAGCGTGCAATTTTTTTGTCAAGGTTTAAATATAAATTTTTTTCTAAACCTGCGAGTCTGAGGATACTTTCAAGGTAGGTGTTTGCTCCTGTGAATGGCTCTATTAGATTTCGAATCGGTCACTGAAAAACATGGGGTGATCGTCAAACTAAATTCTTATGCCTTTGACCCTTTTACATTCCATTGTCATAATATTAGCGTATAAAATATACATACCGCCAACGTATTTTAAATTTAAAAAGTAACGGTAGCAAGATGGCCGCGGTGACGTCACGCCGCAGCGCTCTTTGTTGCCGCTTCGCGACATATAAATTATTTTTATGCTTCCTCTCGTCCGTGATACCACGCTACACTCGCGCGTTTTGTCTCTGCTTATTAAATTAATATTGCTATAAGAATTTATATTAGTAATATGTAGGTAGGTACTGTAATTTGTATATAACTAAGCTATGTGCTCCTACAGTTAAACGGGTATTTGGCGTGCCAAATAAATCTGCCTCATTATGGTACACCTACAACTACATCTAGCTTATGCTCGCAGATTCGCGGTAAATGTTGCCAGGAACACCCATGGAGCCCTTATATAAAACTTAATATGCTTGTAGGTCCACTGACATAGGCTGTGCTTTGTATGTCCGTCAGACAGTTTGTCAATATTGCTCAAGTAAAATCTGAAGAGTAAGATATTGACTGTATGTGTCACTGTAACATTGTAAAATTTGTTAGTTTATAATTGAACTCGTTAAAAAATTGTAAACTACTTACTAACCTAACCTAACCTAACCCTAACGAAACATCCTGTAAGTACCTACTATAGTAAATTTGTCTCGCAAACGCCTGCGCCTAAAACAGTGTTATAAGAATATCATTTTCAAGATGCAAGCATCACAGGATGGGTATCGAGGAAGTGCACACACTAGCAGTTTCGTAATTATATTGTACCCGAAGGGACAAAGATTACGAAACTCCGGCACGGCGCCCACGGCCATAGCTAACGATACCATTTGCATACGTTGTTACTTGCACTTTACATAACTTAGACCACTTATACTTGGATACTAGTTATGAATAGATTTCACTGGCTTTATTAAGTTTAACTTTAGAAGCATGCATTATTACTGACTTGTCTTATTCATTTCCCTAGACGAAAGCTATTTCGTCACGTCAATTTTCATTGAAGAGTTTTAGAAGCTGGTAATACCAGTGGCGGTGTAATATACGCTGGCTCCTGGAGAGATTACTGAGCACCCCCAAAATAACAAATAGATGAGATGCGCCATTTCCTACTAGGTGCTTGAATGAATTTCAACAGAAGTGTCACATCTTTGGTCCTGGGCATCCGGGGCGGACCTCCCCAACCGACCGACCGGACTTAAATCCGGTTGGAAACGGCAAATAATCTGATTGTCGGAACCCAATTAGAAATTTGTGTTGTCAATTTCCATCTGCGCCGTGAAGAGTTAGGTTGAGTTAAATACGATTTTTTAATAATCTAACTATGGGTCGATGCGAACTTCAAACCAATTCCACTTATAGGTACTGAGCGTATATACGGCCTATACGTGCACGTTCGTCCCCTGATTTCATGGTTGGCCGCACTCCCGAAACTTCCTTAGTCCCCACTCGACCCGGGACGCCCGCACGCGTCTCGTGACGTCACGGGGCGAAATAATACGGAACACTCGACAGTCGACATTACAATTATAATCTGCTATAAACTTCGATCACTAATAGTAACTATATACGTAGGTACAGCATATTTCAGTAAGTATACCTAGTACACTTCATGGACCCTCACATCTAATCTTGATATATACCTAATAGCAATCCTATGTGAGGTCGTAAGTCGTAAGTAATTCTATAAGTTCTATATATTAGATATATATACACACTATAATAATATATACTACAAAAGTATATTCTCTATTAATATTCTTAAACTTTTTTCCTAATACCTTAACTTCCGTGTACATTAAATATTTCATACACGGTTAATAATGTGTATTGAGGCGAAAGTTAATGTAGATCTTTACATACTTTTATATACTACATAGCTATTCCGATTTGCTTTAAAATAGATTTCTGGACAGGTAAGTAACTACTCCTATTAGACTTAAGAGCAATTGCGGAGTTCCTCTATCGACAGGATGCGGAAACAATCGCTTCAGCGCGCTACCTCCGGGAACACCGTTTCTATTCTAAGACATTAGTATTCATATTATACGTTCAGTTCCTGGGAAAACTATTATACTAAGTATATTATTATTATGTTTACATATACTACGCTACCTAGGTACCTATTGTTTTGTAACTGACTGATCATTGATGACTGATGACGGATTATAAAAAAAATAATAGATAATAAGAAGGGGTAAGTAAATTACCATTATTGGCTTCAATGTAAGTATAAATAATTTTATTTAATTAGCCGGTGTACTGTTTGTAACTTTTTCACTGTTTTTAAGTTTCATAATTATACAGAATCTCTCTCCTCTCAATTATATTCTATTCCGTAGTTCAAGAACCTCAACTTACCTTAAAGATAAATTTATTTTGGTTACAAACATTTAAAAAATTGTACCAATAAAATTGAGTAATGCCTTATTAATTCTTGGCTAGAGTGAAATTTATGCCAAAACACGGGCACGAAGATATCGAAAATCCGATATCTTCGGGTCCAAGGACTTTGAGCGTTGACAATATAGCCTTCAACAGCGAAATAAGTCCGAGTTTGAACCCGTTCCATAAAGTTATTAAGAAACGCTAAGCAAGTCCGGGAATTTGCAAGCGAAGGGCCCGCAAGTTAGATTGAAATAGTTGTAGTGGCGTAGCTTTCGTCTCGTGTTCAAGATTAACCAGTCATTCTTGTTTTATTACAATGGGTACTGGGTAGGTCATGAAGTG
Organism: Noctuana lactifera; assembly: GCA_018231305.1. Taxonomy (NCBI): domain Eukaryota; kingdom Metazoa; phylum Arthropoda; class Insecta; order Lepidoptera; family Hesperiidae; genus Noctuana; species Noctuana lactifera. The sequence continues at coordinate 2,239 of DWAV01002728.1, read as the reverse complement.
GATTCTAATTCTGATATAATTGAGAATCAATAGAAAACTTATCTTACTCTGTGTACTTAACCACACATAACCAGATGTTTATGTTGTGTATGACGACACGTGTCGTATGGTGTAGTGGTTACCATGCCGGTTCACCATTTGATGAGTCCTGGGTACGATTCCCAGTGGTGCCAAAATTGATAAATGATAAACTTACATTTCTGTTCCCGGCCTGAGTGTTTGTGTAAGTGTAGTATATAATGCGTCATTATTATTACTATGAATAATAATATGTATTTTTTCTGATTGCATAGGTACCTACTATCTCTCATTACAGTCATTTCGGACGAGCGCTAATCGCTAAGCGCTGAAGCGCGGTATGATAACCCGGTTTTTTCTGAAAGTTACCGAAAGAAAACATAATTATATATAATAATATGTACGTTTTCTTTGTCTTCTCAGGAAGAAAGTACCTACTTATTGCTGATGTGATCTCTCATAAATTTCACTTTACCCTCCTCTCTTTTGAAGGGGTAAATTATGTTTACATTAAAATTATGTTAGCAGAACCGAAGACTTAATCTTTATTATCTTCGGATGGCGCTCTTAACGACTGGCACGGAAATTATCTACGAAACTTCCTCTATTATGAGTCGTATTTAAGTGGAGACAGAAGGGTCCATCTCGAACCGATAGCCCTTGATTGTAGTTGAACGACTAATTGGTTATTTGTGACGAAAGATTTATTTGGTTTTGTTTGTTGTGCTGCCGTAATATTATATTCCTTATAAAGTAAGCTGTTTGAACTTTATTAACTCTGCGGAAAAGTGGAGTGTACCTAATTTTGAAGTATGGATTAGTAATGGTTTGGAGAAGGTGAAGAAGGAAAGCCATGCACACTTACCTTGCAAATGCTTTGGTAGACTAGACGTCGCGCCGTGACGCCGGCGCCGGCCGGGCGCGCGGCTAATCACATTGAATCTAACTATTGTCTTCATTCACACACTAAATCACACTATTTCACGGAACCTTGTTCTTATTCCAGCACAAACACAAGTATATTTTATTTTTATTTTAGTACTTATTTGATGATGATTTTATTCACAGAACTTTTTAATTACAAACGCGCGGCGCGGGAGATCATCGTAGACTAAGGTCCCGTCTCTCTCTTCCTGCGAAAAATCATTGGTTTTTGTATGCGCGAGAAAGGGACGGAAGATATGGTTTAAAGGTACTTTAAACTTTATGGTACGATGCAAATATTGAATATAGTAAAAACTTGACTTCGGAATCGGGCACAGAGAAAAAATAACAAATTAACTTATATTACTTAAAAAATTAACTTATTATTATTCCAAATAAGTAGGTACCTATCCAACAACCAATGAAATTTCGAATTCTAATCCCATTTAAAAATTATTTTTTATTTGACTTAGTTAATAGATATACTTACTTAACACATTCCAATTTTAAATAGTATTGACGTTTTTTGAATAAAATCGAATTGAAATTTCAAACATAGTCGTACTCGTAGGTAGATACCGTGCTCGTACCAGTACCAGTACCTATGTCAAATTAATTGTCAAATAAAAGCAAATTGTCAAATAAGTGTAAAAAAGTGTATTGTAAAAGTAGACAACCCATTGAAGATAGAATATAAATTAGACTAGGACTTTACTTGATTAGAATTAAAAATGAAAATGCATTCAAAAATTAGTTTTAGTCACCAGTTAGCTCGGCCATTGACATCGTCTGCAAACTTTACCAAATTACTTATGCACTCGTAGTCAATCGCGAAAACACAATTAATATTAACGAATTCATTCATCAATCCTCGGAGAAAGAAACAAACTTTGCACACTCAGAACATTGTTCGCTGAATTTTCTACATCATTATTGATCGACCTGTGCAATGTCTGTTAATATTCCCGGTATACCTAAAGAGGTAAGTTCGTAAGTTCGGATGTAGGAGGTATATAATCATCGATTTAAAAAAAATCACCCTTAGCTTTCACCATTATTTGGAATGGAATTTCAGGATGGACATAGACTATACAGAATATAGTTTATTTCACTAATTTTGAAGAACTTTTCAATTGATCTAAAAATTAATTTTACACGAAAACAAATTTAGTAGATGTTAGAACCTGTATGGTTCGACCGGGGAAGTACCACCGCTGCATCCATGTCTGCCGTGAAGCAAATGAAGCAATTCAGTTGTGTTTCGGTGGAAAGGTGCAGTTGCCGGCCACACTTACAT
>DWAV01002727.1:0-10717 GCA_018231305.1 Noctuana lactifera | reverse complement strand
TATTAGGATCAACACCTTTTAGTCCGAAACGCAGTAATCGACTGTAGTGAAACTTGTATCATGGAAGCAATTAAATGTAATTTTTTTTACAACTACACCATGTAATAAATACGTCATGAAAGAAAACAATGAATTTTGCTTTCAAAGAGTATTTCATCCTAACCATTTTTATACTCCTTATCTTTACGCTGCAAAATTGATCACAATAGCCATCAAGCTGATCGGTTGTCAATACGTCAGCACTGAGCTAGTGTTAAATAACACCGTCCGACATAGTACACAAAAATTGTTACGCTCGCGCAAATATTAGCTACAAAATGCCTTCACATCGGTCACTTGTCAAAGTGTAATCTATGTAAACTTGTAAACGTATTGACTGCTTTTTCTCTCTAGATAAAATTATAATGACTCATAGACAATCATACATGTACATTCGTACACACACACACATAATTATACATCCACACATTTATGCAACATGAACAGGTTTCAATACGTAAATGTGATTTATACTTAGATGTGAGCGATTTCTTCATACTTACTGGTATTGGTCTAATTCGGTGTCTAGCAAAGGAGTAAGTGACGCGTTCGATGACATATTCACGTATCCAATCAGGTAGGAGTTTGCGATAAGTAAATTGTGTATTTTCACAATGAGTACGCCGACTGCAACTCCAAGCAGTAGGCCCAATAAGTGTGTCATGTTCGTTTGGTTCATGCGCAAGAAGTAGCGCTGGTAAAGCATTTCCACCTGCGAAAGCAAACTTATGATAAAATATCGTCTTCGAAAACATTGTACATTTTTTCTTTCTTGTGGTTTTTACAACGTAGGTTTTTACAAGAGTAGCGATGGTGGAATGTCGATGTTATCGCGGGCGTACCGAGAAGGTGATGCAAGCCACTTTGCTTCATTTAAACCAATATATTATAGAGATCCACAAAATTTCCCCTTCGTTATACTTATTTCAAATTTCAGCATCAAATAAAATTACATAGGTACAAGAGAGATGAAGGGTAGGTATTGTTTTTAATTGAGATATTTTATGAACTTTATTCTCTCAAGCAGCTATAGCATCCAAAATAAGTTAGTATTGTTATTAATGTTAGTCTTACTTATATGCTCATATATATAGTAGTAATACGTAGTTACGTCGTATTTACATGTTATACCTACATAAAAGAAATGCTGCCGATATCTCTTGGAGCAAGAATCTCTTACTACACATGAAAACATTAAGTAAAGACTTAAAACATTATTACAATGTTACAATAATTCATTCGTATGTTTAGTAAAGTTTAAATGAATGTTATTCTTGTAGTTACTACCAGGCATGAGGAAACTCCTATAATACCGTTATTTACTACCATCAACCTAATATAAGTAACAAAATGCTGTCGTATAATCATAAAACTTATATATCTACCACCCGTAATTTGGGACCGATGAATGTGCGGCGAAACGCACATTTTCCTTATAATAAACGTTTCCTAGAAGGGTTATGGGGTAGCGTAATATTTTTCCCGAAAGATTTTCCGGAGCCAAAACTGAATCACCTTTCCACTAATCTCACGACGGTAATTTATTAGTGAATCAACAGCAATTGCCAGCACCTTACAATTATATAATTTGTTAAAATGATGATTCTATCTTCTAAATTTTATTACAAATATTACAATATAACCTACCTACCTACTTGTAGTACTCGTTGAAAATTACACATTAATACATTGAAAATAATGTATTACAACGACTCTACCCAAACTATGACAAATACTAAGTCTATTTTTTATTTATGTACGTTTTCGCTTAAAGTTTTCGTTTGCATTGATGTATTAAATTGTGGTTGATATTTGTATTGATATGTGGTGGACCTGTTAATTGTTTTGAGCTATATGTGGTCTTTAGGTAGGATTAACTTATTATATTGCAATTCACATTGGATTGCTGATTTATACAAAATACTGTTATTTCATTATAGCTACTGTTACTGTCATTATTTTATTTCATCATAAGGGCATAAATTCAGTAAATATTATTGCGTTAATAGTGTATTAATAACTCATTAAATCTAAGTTACATACATAATAGTTGATAATAGTTAAATGTCTCTTACAGCCGTATTTTAACGTCTAATAATTGACTTTAAGATCAATGTAACATGGGTATCACGGAAGCATGATATTTATAATCTGAAAGAGCACCAATTTATATGCAAAGTCTTTAGAAATAGGAGACATCTTTTTCCAATTTAGCTAACAAAAAACCCAATTTCTGCTTTAATTTTTGTAGAGCTTGGTAGATTATCTTTTTTTAAATCGCTTCGTTTATCGTCGGTGTTGGAGCTGAGAATATCTCACACTCCTCGGGTTTTTAAACATAGTAATATTTTTCAATGGGTGTAAAAGTATTAAAACTTTAGACAGCTTAAGTTTAACAAGGTTCAAAGTGTTTCTCTTAAATGGGTCTGGCTACTTATATGTTATAGTTTGTAGGGCTAAGAATTTTATGTAATAAATTACATAATGAGTATTATTATATAATCCAAAATCGTTACATTAACGTAGTACCTATAAGAACTTTTTCGTACGGATGCATAACCATGGTTTTCTTATCGTGGGCTGTTGTAACCAAAAATCTTTAAGATGAAAATTACGTTGTGCCATACATATTCATAAACTAATTACTTGAAATCTTAACGGAGTTTTAATAAAGGCTTACATTAAGAGACGAGTTTAATTCAAAATGCGTGAAGTATAATGATGAAAGTATTTTACAAACTGGAACATTCCAACAACGGAACAAAAGTACATGAGAATTTGTAAAGATACACCGCTCCAGTAATGATTGTAATTAAGTCAAAAGATGAGAACTTCGGGATGCCATTAAAAGTTTTCTTCTTAAAAGTAAAAAATATCCAAAGTTGTGGTGAGGCAGAGGTATGCCACTTGATGACGTCATGTAACCAAATCTCTGAGTATCAGTAAAATGTTGTTACGTGAGTTACACCGTGTTTGTTGTACAAAGCTTCCTTTAAAACAAAGTTCTCACATTTTGTAGTCCTGGTCATAGACCTCTCTGTACAAGCCAATCCTTATAATATACCCATCATTATAATGTTTCGCAGTGCGTTTCCAATGTTACCATGGCAATGTTTTATCAACCCGGAAGAAAATAAGGCAGCGAAAGTACGACAATGTAAGTGTAGGTACGAAATAAGCTGTGACGATAAAATTGCCGTAATTCTAAGAAGAAGGCATTTCATATACTGTATACGTGTGTGTTTCTTTTTTGTTTTTCACAAGAGTATTTTCACTCCATTACACTCCATAGACGAGGTATTAGGTCTGACTTTTATAGCCGCGTATATTGAATACGAGTACCTACACTAGAGTTGATTCTTGTTAGTGCGGCCATTTTTAGTAGTAGGTATCTTTTGTTTTCAATTCTCAATTTGCGAGTTTTAAAAACGGTTTGGAATGTTTTGTTGATATATAAATTAATAGGTCTGACACAATTTATCATACGTGCGACAAAAGAGGAACGACAACAAAATTTTATTTTAAATAGTTCAAGCTATTTTTGCGGTGGCATCAAAGTTCCTAAACGAATGGATCATGTCGTTAGGTATATGGTATAGTCTATATAATACTAAGGTTTTTAAGAAGGACTCGTAGGGTAAGTGACAGTCTAATATAAGGAGCAGGTGTCAAAGACATTAATGTCAGCTATACTTTCAATTATAAAATTAACCTTAATAATTAAATTTAAATTGTGGAAATTATGGCTATAAAGTTTAAACACGAAATTATCTTATTATCTTACCGCCATTCCCGGTAAAATAGAACGAAGCAATATTATGTAATATCAATCGGAGAAATTTCTTAATATTACTGATATTATTAGGTATTATACTGTACCTTCTTATAGGCAGTTGCGGTGAGTTGAGAATGATGGTCAGGTCCCTGCAGCACGACAAAAATTTCTAATTGTCTCATTTAAAATCGCATGCGATCTACACACAGAGGCGATTATCGTGCTTAGGTCGTAACATACGATCGTCTCCTTTTTCCGTCTATTTTTGTTGCATAATTTTGCATAGTTTATAATTATGCCAATTGGTTTCAGTGGGTTTTACCTAAATTTGGAATAAAATGTAGACCAATTATTCGGTTTACTGAAGCTGTGCCAATACACAGGAGGACGATAATCGCATCGTTGTATGTAGTCAATATACACCAGAGAAACTCTATAAACATTTCCTTAATATACAATTGTAATATTTGTGGTTGAGGTTGATGCGATTTGCCTTTACTAGAATAAAATGTTGAAGGAAACAACTTGCAAGCATTCTACGTTTTTGGAGTAGGTGTATATTACTATGGTGATGATAGTAGATTGCGATATTCTGTCCATTACGGATTAAGTAAGTACCTACATGATCCGTAGTGGGGATCGAATAAGAGAATGGCCAATTGTTATTGAATATGACAAATCGATAGTTTTGAACAAACGAAATTTTGTTTCGATATCGCAATTTTCAGTGGAATCTCTAGCAATGAAATAAATATAACTAAAATCGAATATGAACAGACAGGACAGGTGGGCTGAAAAAACAACTGGAAAAAAGAAAGATTCTGTCTTGTTTTTTTAGCGTTTAAATCAAGTGATTAAGGATCAGCAGCATGGTTGAGTGTGCGCCTGACCTCCCACGGTTGTGTAGAGCAACCCGTGCCCAACAATAGGCCAAAAAAGGGTTGCAATTATGTCTCGGTGAACATAAATTAGAGAAGTCAACTCGAACATTAGGGACTATTAGACCAATAAATTAGTGTTGCTATTCCTTAGGTGTTATGTACTTAGGTTTTATAAACTAAACTCAAAGTTATTAAATCTTCCGCTGTTACATACAGTAAAATCACAACACATATTTCAATAATTTACCAAAGCCAATTATCGTCTATTATAAGATTTAAAAAAATTAACAATAGAAACGACATCGTTACTGTGTTGTGAAGCTAACGGAACTTGTAAAATGAGTTTTGACTTAATTAACAAATTACCGGCCTTCGGTTGTGTCCAATTATAATTACCTAAAATAATTTGATAATTCTTCTTTCCTTGTGTCCATAATATTAATTAGAACGCAATTTAAATTAACTGATAAATGGAAACAGTTATAAAGACTGTAGAAATTATATTATTTATGAATAAAATAATATGAATGATTATACTCGTATCCTTAAAAATTATTAATTTATATCAGTACAGAACACTTTTAGAATCATTTAATTAGTTGTAAATGAAATAGTTATTGTGTTCAAAGGCAAAAGAATTACAATTATGCACTTAAAATATCATGAAACTCTGAAAAGATAAAAACAAATTTCTTTCTCTTTACATGAAAATTCACATCCAATTTTTCTTTTTAATAGTAGATAATATCATAGGCATGATGACAAATTTTCGTAAATACTCGTATATAGGTACTTTAGCAGATATATAATGATAATATCCTAATTACAAGGAATATCACATTATGTATACCTTATTATAACAAGTTGTCGTTAACATGAAGTCTGATTGGCGTTAACATTTATTGTCATGGCCAATTTTATTGGCCGCCAATTACCGTATCGTGCAGTTATTTTAACAAAATCATTATAAATGTACCTCATAATTTTGGTTTTGTAATTCATTACGAAGGTTTAGCTAAATAAATACATAATTTTAGGGATTTTTCCTTGCTGTCCCATACATAAATTGTTCGTTTCAGTCGGTGTCGATTGAAAATAAAACAAAACGCGAGTTTCCAATATTTAACCGGTTGTTTGTTTAAAATTACGTGCATGGCTGTATTCACGATTGAATATATTCAAATATTGAATTTAATTGTGGCTTTTTTGTATAAATAAAATTATAGTATTTGCGTCGACATTCTATTTACAGATTGTAGCACGTTCTGATTATAAGGATTAATATTGTTTTATGTTATCAAATTAGTACAGGTGAGTGCAGTTTTCTTAGTCGAATATAATAATATGATGGCTAAATTACTATTCGTACTCTTTAACTTAAAATATTAAAGTTTTATATATTATTCAAAGTGATAATTTCTCGCCTTCATTACTAAAATCTTTTAAAACAATTTATTCGCTTTCTTCGATATCTTTTGTAGATCCGTACAAATACAAATAAAAAACATTAGTATAATATATATTGCATATTATAACATAGTAATTATTTGCCATGTCTTCTATTGAATGGATTATTAAATAAGATTAATTTATAGTTCTTAGCTTGATGTTATTGTTTGTTTAGTTAGAAATTTAAAATTAAAGCAAAACAAAATGAACATAGAAAGCGTATACGAAGAGGGGTAGCGTCGAAATGTACAGCTGGGTCCACACATACTTCTATGCAGAAGACAAGTATAGGTCTGTACATTAATTTCAGTCCGTCGGCGTTATTAGTTTTTTTTTATAACTGGACGTGTTGTTATTCATCGTATCATAGGTTAACTAAATTTTTTTTCTCGGAATTTTTACAGCATTTAGGTATATTAAATGTGTCGTTGTCGATCAAAATTCAAAAAATTCAAAATCAAATTTTTTTTATTCATCATAAGGTATTTTGTATACACTCGATGAACGATAAATAATACGGTGCGTTACGGTATATCAGCTTTAGGCACCCTACGAGCTGCAAGTGCGAATGCAAACTTCAGAAACGCTTTATCCTCATTTGTTGGCATTCTCCGGGGGATACAACGGTGTGCAGTATCGCTTATAATTTTAAGTTGGAGATAAAGTGATTTGTGTTACGAGGTGAATTACGTATCAAATAACAATTTACGGATACGGCACAATAACTGTCCATTAACAGTAACTACTCGTATGTTCAATCTATAAGTCATATGTGTGGACTCAGCATCAAACTAATTATTAATAAGAAAAATATGGTTTTCTAAATAGTGAAACATGAGCGGCATTATGTATGTATGTTAAAAAATAATAGATATACTTTTTATATTAGATTCACATTAATTCTCTTAACACCAAAACTATTAACATTATAGGTACGTAACAATTTGAAATTGTATGGAATAATATGTTTATAATACGTACGTGTAAGTTATTAAATCGATGAGACTCGCATAGTGCCTGAACGGGCATTGGGCAGAAGCGAAGGCATCGACGCCAACAGCCAGATTCGTCGTTGTCTTCATCGTCATCTGACCCGCCTCCGGCAACGTCAATCCGGGTATCTGTGTACAAAATTATTAATAAATAAATAACGGTTCACACTTTTAGGCTTACAAGTACAATTACACCAACATTAAGACATAAATATAAATGCATCACTTAAATTTGTGTCCTTCTGGGAATCGAACTCAGGAATTTTCGACTGTCATGGTACAACACATGAGTCGAAAAATATTTAGGTTCAGTAAATACTTGCTTCGTATAAGTAAGTACTTGCAGTAAGGGCATAGTGATTGAATTTTAGCCGACCATTCTGGTAGGTCTTGGTAATTGTATTGGGTATTAGTAATTTTAACCAATTATTTACACAAATGTCGAGTTAACTCTATTTGTAAAGATTTATTAATCATTAAATTGTCTTATGTACAATATTCTCTAAGTCTAACATGATACAATCACATCATAGGTAAATCATTGACAATCAAATCTAAAATTACTAGATTACCAAAACAGTCAAACATTGAGATGCCAGGATGCCAGTGACAGGCGATTACGATTCAATCACGAGACGATTGTAATAGCAGACTCGGGCCTCAAAAGAAAACAACCAAAACCTTTTATAAGACCCAATTGTTAATTAGACGCACGTCAAGTCTTACTGATCCAATTAATATTCAATTTGCTACATTTGCTCGTGACGTTCTGAACATAAATTCATAATGTTCCACATGTATAACTAACTTAATTATGCCACATGCATTGCAAAGTGATGAGCAAAATTGGTATGAGCGCGTCATAATGTACGGCACAATAAATACCCCAGTTTGTGCGCCTGTAAGTACGTATACCTACTGTAAACATTAGGCACAATTGCCTCTGCAGCAGGAATTAATTATCGCAGTTCTCAATATCGATGATCATTTTGTGTGTTTTTGCATGTTTAGAGTTTCATAATTCCGTCAGTTCTTAACCGATTTTGCATTTTTTTTGTCTTGGATGGTATGCTTTTGGTTGAGTCCAATTAAGTAGAAGGATGACCTAGCTGTTCACAGAGTTCGGAGATATGAAGATATGCTTATGAATATATGAAGATATGCTTTCGGATTTAGTTGATGAATAACTTATAATAGTTTAAACTTTAGACCGATCGAGGTAAAAACGTTTTTTTGTCTAGTCTAGACATCTGTTTTAACTTTGCATGTTTACCCAGCTTTCAACCGTCTCAGATGTCTGACGCTGTGAGGCTATACACTAAGGACTTGTAGCAGTAATAGGAACAAGTGAGAAAAATGATAAAGCTGTAAGCTGATATGAGGATATTATACTCCACCGTTAACTATCTGTTTCCGTCTGTGGATTTTTTTTTCTGAAATAGAATTTATACGATGTTCATTATCATCCTTAAATGAGGCCAGACGTATATTGATTTTATCTGTGTCGTCCTGTCACTTCTCCTAACAGTACGACATAATGGTAACAAAGAAACGTTAGGTACCTTAAATTTCAGATGTTCAACGATCGTATTCATGATGGGGTGATTTCGTTGCGCCCCTCCCTATAATATATCTCTTTTGAGTACTTATAATAAAAGCAGCGAGTATATTTAGAATACGTTTATTTAGTTATGACATGAAGGAATTTCTTAGTAGGTAATTTGGGTAATATCTGAAAATACCATTCAATTTCTTCTAGTACGGTTTATTATTCTTGGAAATGTAGATAAAATTGGCATTCATGATGGTTATAGAAATATGTAGGTACTGTTTTACACATACAATTCCATTAATCTTAATAAGTGATTTAAAGTACGTACGTATAGGTATATCACGGAGCATATTGTAAGACAACACGGAATTTATTATAATATCTTATTATACATAATATACATCATACCGATCCTTTTAACCTAAATCTCTGTGTGAAAATTTACAAAATGTATTCAGTCGTGTAAATAATATGCTACTAATGATGCGGTGTATAATTTAGAAAACCCTTCCTCGGGGCTTAGGATAGAATATTTCCATATTCAAATAAGAATAACAGAATATCAGTGAAGTGTAGGAAACTGCGACCCGCTTCCCTTAGTGGCGCGAATCATATCCTTATGTAACCAACCATAAAGAACTCGTAATGACGAGCTTACGTTAAGTAATCGAGTTACGATACACCCGATACGGAACGCTGTTTATAATCCCATATAAAATTTAACTGTTACTACTCGATGACGGATTAGTAAAATGTTCGTGATAGGGCTACAGTTCAAGACACATTATTTGTGACGACGCCGCGACGGTCTCCTCAGCCAATGTTTAAAAAAAATTGGTCTCAATTCTGAAGAGTAATCTTTTTTAATATAATAAATCCATGATTTTAACAGTATAAATACTTCTTAAATAATCGCTTCGTTTGGCTTCAACGTCGTGCTGCTTTGGTTATGTTCAAAAACCATCATATTGTTTCAACATTTGTTATATGAATACATAACGAGAACTATAATTGATTTACTTAAAAATCTTCTTCAGAATAGTAACTTTGATTCTTAAGAGCGCAAATAAAGCTCAAAATCTAAAGAATTAAGCAAATTTTGTAATGGAATTACTAAGTAATACTAATATTTAGAATACTCGTAGTCTGTACCTATACCTATTTACGCTCAGCCTGGGGCAGGTTCCGACATATTTTTCACGTTTATCCTTCGCCGAAAAAGTATAATAAGCCTGTATCAATTTGTATGACTATCTTTGCAACCCCTATGGTGCAAACCCTTATCCTCCTGACATCACAACTTTTGTCATGACATTATTTGCTATCTTCTGTCTATCTGCGTCTTTTACAACAATCTTCAGTTATAAAATTAGATATACGAGCTCTACTACCTGTTACTCCACAGTTGAGATGTAGACATAATAAGGGTGTAAACGTAAAAAGTTTTATTTCGTACGTAACCAAGCGATCAGGCAGAGAAGGAGGGCGAAGGGCGAAGGGCGGCGTGATTACGGCCTTACGTGCTGACAACTGAGACATATCACCCGCCATAAACGTTGATGTTATACCATTTGTATTTTATAGTAATTTAGCTTCACGCAGTTTCGGATGCGTCGATTTTATAACATAAGTTTATGTTATAAAATTCTAAAAATTATACCGTTTGTATTATCTAATAAAAAATAAAAATATTCTTTTGAGCAGAACTTTTCATTCCAGAAAAAAATTTATATACCTACACAAAAGTTAGTGCTCTGTACAAATTCCCTTCTTCTATTTCAATATCCACATGGAGAAACTTTTGAGAGTGTAAGAAGAAGTATTCTGTTTTTCATTACAAGTTTGTTATATTTTTTCCCCTTGCGAATTTTCAAAAAAATTCTTTAGGCCGTGGTTAAAGTGCAGGCGTTAATGTGATACTAAGAATCCACAATTATACCTACATGGACTCCATGCCTTCAACCCTTTTTATGTCCCACTACTGGGCACGGGTCTCTCCCCACAACCGGGGAAGGCCTGGAGCATACTC
>DWAV01002726.1:0-10718 GCA_018231305.1 Noctuana lactifera | reverse complement strand
TTTAAACTTTTTCTTACGACGAATTGACAACACGACATAATCCTCCACTTCAAGACGATAGTGCAATTGTGTTCACACTTCCTCCACTCTGCATCTGTTCCATGACACGTACTGAATAAACTTATGACACAACATGTTGTAACCGTTGACAGAGTTAACTATCATATTAAAACTACATCAAAATACCTTTGCAATTGGGAGGAATGATAAAAAAAACCAATACATCACATCAACAACAGTGATATACCAAGTGACTAATTCAATTACGTGAAAATAAAGTAATAAAAGCATGTTAAAAAGAAAAACTGAAATATGTAACCTCATTAGAAAATATTTAGGAATGAAATCAAGCTCATAAAATATTACCTTGAACTACTTTTCGTTGTATCCGAACTCTCCGCTGGACTCCAGTCTCCAACTTGCCTGAGATATTCCTCACTACTGCTCGCTATTGATTCAGCCAGCTCCCTTTCACGCAGCTATAATACACAGATGAACACAATCACAAACATGTTCAGTTGTAATATCAAGTATACAAAAACTGCTAACAATAATGATAATTTAATTATTTATTTATTATTTTATTTATCATTTATTGCAGGCAACTATGCAAGGACTAGTTCTCACATCTTCACAAACCCCTCACACTCAGAGATCATAATATACATTTTATTTGGGAATTTAATCAATAAATAGTAACCAATTAATGCAGATCGAAATTTTAAATTTCGTCCAAGGAGTTACCTTATTCTTTTCAGCCATTATTTGACTCTGGTCTATCCTCAGCCATATTAGTTCATTTGCAAGATCTTCAGGTGTTATCTTATTAGGCCAAGCTACTGGATTTTGTGAATATTTGTTTGTATTGTGACTCCAACTCTCGTCAGGTGAGGATTCATTAGCTTCCTGATGGATGGCACTAAAAAAATAAAAATAGCATTTATTAAATAATAAATAAAAATAATTTAAAATAAATATTGAGTTAGTAAAGATATATATATTTATTATTTTCAAATTAATTCACTCTTATTCATTAACAATAATAATAATAATTTCATTTATTAATTGCATTAAAAAAAAATTGAATAACTATTTTTTTACAAGAAGCTTTTTTAATGCTTACTTTACATTGGACGGTTTCACCTCAGCAAGTATATTCTGAGTTTTAGATACTCTTCGTTTGCTGTGCCTTTGCGCAGAACAATTTTCCACAATAAGATTTTTTTCCAAACTGAGAAATAAATAATTACATGTTGCAGTTAATTTGAATATATTTCGATTACGGTTATAAACATGCCAGTATTACACGCATAATACCAATACAACATCCAAAATAGTACCTTGATATTGGCAGTGATTGTGTGGCCCGCAACTGTCGAGTTTTCTCTGCTTCCTCTTGTATAAGCATATTTCTAGAAACAAAATAAATATAAATTAAATGTTAAAAACTATTATACAATTACTTACAGATGACTGATAGTATTGGGTACAATTACTGACAAAGTAAGACAGAATAGAGATGCAAACTAGGCATACTAGGCTAGGCAATTGAATGAATCAATTTTGCTTACTATAATGTTTTAAAATGTTGTCTGTACTTACAGTTGTATATCAATAATATTCTTGAGCTGTTCTATACTGGGTTGCCTGTTCTTGAAAACTTCACTGTCAGCCGGCGCGAGCGCCTTACTGTCATGCTGTCAACACAGACACCGACACATTGTTGTAACACATGTCATTGTGTGTTTCACAACATATTAAATTACTTTAATGGATTGTAAAGAAATGCAGAGTTAGGTTTACAAAGAATTAATAAATTAATCGAAATGCTCACACACACTGAGTTGTTATATCATTAGAAACATTGAAACTTAATAGATACAAGGTTTTATAACATAAAATCATCTATATTCAACTTATGAAGTAAAATATGTAACAACAGAATAATAATTTTTTAATATTAATATTATTATTAATTTATATTTTAATAGATTAACATGATTAAAGTAACTAATGAACTATTACACCATGTGATACTGACCTCATCTTTGTGTTTGGGAGGTGGTAGCCTCCTTCTAAGTTCAGGCAAAGTTTTCCTTAGCAGGAATCCTTTAGCGGCCGCCTGGAAGTGCACGACATTGTCGCGTAGCTTGACGTACCACCGGCGCACGCGACTGCCGCGGAACCACGCCTGAACTCGAAGTGCGGCTTCTTGTCGCAACACCAACCATTGTCTAGTAATATTAATGGAAAGTTAAAAAAACCATGACTGAAGTTAAAAAAGTTTGTAGTCTTTATACAGCTGTAACAATTTTACCTGATAGACACGATAAACGATACTTATGTGGGTCACTGACAACTGACAAAATCAGATAGGTGGTGTTACAGACCTGCAATAGGCCTGGATGACGAGGGAGGCCCGGCGCAGCGCCAGGTAGCGACGGCGCTCCAGCACGGCGCGGAACCAGCGCTGGATCGTGATGATGGACGCCATGATCTGCTGGTGCAGCCGGTACTCCAGCTTCGTTTGCTCGCTCTCGCGCATGAAGATCTTTGTTGCACCTGTTCATGTCATCTTTTTTATTACTGTACTACACAACCATGCAGTCACCACTTATAATTAGTTCAAAAATAATATTATGTACAATGTACATCCCATAATCATATTATTATAAATGGGAAAAAGGGAAAATTTTATAATTTATAAATAGAATACTTAAATTATTTAATTTACTAATTCTCACCTAATTGATAATTATCCCTGTCCAAGTTTAGTGTGGCCAAGAAGTGTCTGACGTCGGACTGTGAACTAAGCAGGCCCTTTGGCAACAAGATTCTGTACAACTGTATAAACTCTTCATACGTAAGCCGCACATTGTAGCCGGCTTGTCGTATCCGCACTGTCTCTAGCATACCCGTGTACCTCAGCTGTCTCTGAACTGTGTCCTCGTCAAAAACGTTAGGGATCTTGTCACTGTTCGATTTTATGCATCTGTAAAATGATAATATATGATTATAAAATAAAATAAATATAGAAGATTGAATATAGAAGATAAAATTTTCGAATTAATTTTAATACCAACTGTGTGTAACAATTATGTGAAGTTTAAAATACCTTCAAAATTAGTTTAATAAAATACACGCAGCCTTTGCCTTAACAAAACTTTATACAATAACATAAAGAAACATGGAAAAGGGTTAAAAAGATATCAAACCTGATGAAGAAGGGATTAGCTTGGTTCAAGGTCTCCATGAGAGCGGCGAGCGAGTGCTGGAACTGCGCGGCCACGGTGAGCGGTTGCTTGCGCTTGGCGGCGGGCGCGGCCGTCCTGCCCGCCAGAGTCTTCACGCTCTGGAGATTCTTCAGACCCTTCTTCGCGCGCTCCCTCGGCCTGAACGACTTGTTCTTCCTGCCAACCCCCAATGTCGCTACAGAACTTCTCTATACACACACGCACACCGACCACCAATTTAACTAAGCCCCACATTTAGCGACAGCATGCCATCGAATAAAAACTCTTGCTTAGGACGTGTACTTAAAGCCGAATGTGATGATTAGTTGAACCAAAAGTATAGCTACAATTTAGCGACCGCACTAAACCCTAGAGTTCGCGCTACAAACAGGAGTATCATCGCGTGTGATCGCGTGAAGGTAAACGATTAACACAAACAAACAACAGATATCCATAGAAAATTAAAAACCCTTGGCCATCACCATAGAATATATTTTATATAGATTCCCCAACCGAAGGCCAAATTTTTCATCAAACAAAAGATATTATAAAAATCTGTTTTAACTCTAATTTGTGAAATAACAAGAGAACACCAGAAAAATTACATTAAACTAAAGCACGATGCATGCTCGTCCATCTAACGTGTGATAGGCGATGAATGAGAAAATAACGAAATTAAAGTAAAACAGAAAATAAAAAAGGTAAATAAAGAAATCTCGGGGTAACTTGTCGTCCCGTTAAATTTGAGTAGATTTTGTTTGATGAAGAGAGAGTGCGAGACAGAGAGAGTGGGTGCGCTTGCACCGGTCGCACGTACATCACTATCTGGCTGGCGCGCTGCATTACGTCGGTGTCGTCGAAGGTGCGGTCGTCGCGCTCTCGTTCGAGCCTGCGCGTGCGCGTCTCCGCGATTCTATAATTTTTAGTGGGCTTCCCCCCGAGGCGCGGCGCGGACGCGCTCTCGGCGCGCTTACTGTCCGCGTGCGCGCGCGCCGCCGCCTCCCGAGCCTTGCTCGCCGCACGGTTGGGCGTTCTGTTTCGCACCACCATCACGAGCGTCAGGAGAAGGGACACACACACAAGTATTACTTATTAAATAAACAGAAAAACAAAAAATAAAAGAGAAAAAACGAATCAATGGGTGCCGACTGTGACGCGCATGCATGACAGTTCCATGTGCCCTCTAGAATGCATGTGAATTATTTGATCTACTGATATACTGTAAGTTTCTAATAGTTAGCATACGTTACATACTGAAACGAATACGAATATGAATAAAAACAATAATATTTATCGATATAATATGTAAGGCTGTGTTCAGATATATAAGGAATGTACACTTGTACAGAGCTAAAATAGTTTAATATCTCTGAAAAATAGGAAATGAATAAGACGATACAGTTTTATTGTTAAGATTTCCTGGCTAACCACAGCCTCACAGTGGTGAAAGTAATATAAGTCAATAAAAATTAAATATTGTAACAAGATCCATGCGTTAGGTGCACATTGAATAAAGCATGCCATAAACTGTGACTTACGCAATGCGGTTGATTGCGAGATTGATTGACGATACTGTCACCAGTTGGCTGAGCAAAGACATTATATTACGTCACATAACATTATTAGCGAAAGCTTTCATAAACATATTTCGTATGGAGTAGGGAATTTAAGTAAAATCTTTTGTTTTTAAATAACTTTATCGGTATTTTATACAATAAAAATAAAAAACTAGTATAATAATAATGTTCATGCCAATAACATGTTAATTTGGCATTAATTTGATAAGGTTAGTTGCTAATTCGTTAGCGATTATTCATTTACTTATGCACTAAATATATGATTCACATTAACATTTAATTCAAATAAAATTAGTTTGGACAACTGACCTGATGATGTTGTCGTTCGGTGCGTGGATGGAGGCGCGGGGAACTCTTGACGCCCCGTCTACCCTGTGTACCCTGTGTCTCCTCCCAGCCTCCATAAAGGCAAAATATCCTCTGTCAAAATTAAAAAAATTTAGTTATACAATTAAATTTTTACTTATAGAATATAATATAACTAATAACTATACTACGCATCACTACGATTTTACTATCCTTAACTTAATTTGATTCTGACTATAAACAATTAAAACTATAGTAAATAAAAAAAGGTGATGTTTTGCTTGTTGAATATTACTTTAATTTTGGTGTGTTATGAAATATCGATATCGACTATCCGGTGTAATTACACGTCACTAGTAAAATGTAATGTCAACCTAAGATTAAGTAAATAGT
Organism: Noctuana lactifera; assembly: GCA_018231305.1. Taxonomy (NCBI): domain Eukaryota; kingdom Metazoa; phylum Arthropoda; class Insecta; order Lepidoptera; family Hesperiidae; genus Noctuana; species Noctuana lactifera. Next base: position 5,209 of record DWAV01002726.1, on the reverse strand, counting down.
GTACATTACCTAAAGAAAGCGCGAACGATCGCCCACCGGAAGACCGCCACCGGGTCGACGCCCACCAGCTCGCGCACGAAGGCCAGCGAGGAGTTCTTCAGCACGCTCACGATGTCCTGCCTCATTAGGTCCAAGTTTTTCTCGCGCATTACAGTCACCTTAGAACGATTGGTTTATGTCATTCCACTTTATACAAAAAAACTATACGACCTTTAAGTTTTGATTCAAATTATTTAAAATTTTGTATTGATAACCTTAATATAATTATACAATACCTGAAATAATTTTAACGATAAAATGCAAAGGTCAATTATTATAATATGAATGTGTGTAATCATAAATCGGTGTTTAAACGGTACTAAACGCAATACATTACAGTTAGTACTTCCACAGTGTATGCAAATGCTTTCTTTAAAAAATGTATCATTAATTATCATTTATAATGTGTTCGAGTTAAATACGCATAACTAGAAAAAAACAAGTATTGTCATAGTAGTAAGAAATTGCTGACGTATATTATGAATTAAACATAAACATCCGCAATTGTAAAGTTGTCGAGTTGATCACCTGATACTTCACCCTGCCGGCGTAGTGTCGAACAACGAACGCAGGTTCCCGCCGCTGAGGCTTTTCGTAGAACGGGTTTTCTTCGTGTACAGAATTGAACTTTTGCAACAGCGTCTCATTTGTTGCCCACGGAAAACTGTAAATTAACATATACTAATAAAATAATACCATAGCGTTATACATATACAACCAATGTCGAATAAGACGAACATTAGCACAGGGTCATGCAACCAACGTCAAATTATAATGAGAATCACATTATAACAAGAAAGATTTTATTAAATTAAGGGAACGTTAAAGGACTTAGGATATAAAGCTTGAGATACTTAAAAAAACTTGTATATGGATGTTTTTTCTTTTCTTTTGCAAAGTAACCGCTGGTTTCCGAAACGCTTCTCAAAATTTATTCAACTATACTTCGTCGCTGGCTGACGTAACTGACGTAAACAGAATGGCATTAAGAGTTCGTAATAGCCCGACGGCTTCAAATGTCGCACTTACTTGCACTGATCATCTAACACACACAACAGCCCACCAGGTTTGCCCTCAATAAGCTGTAAGCAGCCGGTGTTATCAGAAAAGCCGATATCCGTCCATCTGATGCCCTCTCTTCTGTATTCCTCCTGTTCATATTTAAACACGTGCTGGTTGAAGTAGTACTGCAGGTGCTCGTTCGCATAGTTGATGCATAATTGCTCGAAGCTGTTGTTCGGACCGAAGTCCTCGAAGCCAAATATATCGAGGACGCCTGAAAATAAAATGGATACTCGCATACCGTTTGGTTTGAAGGGAATGGATCTTGTTCTTGAAAAGTTGTTTAATCCGTTTATGTCCTTTAATTTAGGGTAATGGATCTTCTATAAAAATCTATCCTAACGCTTACGTGAATCAACAACCTATGGGCTGGCGCTGTAACGCCGCTAATTATTTAGTTGCGTTGAAAAAAACCTTATATTAAATTCAAAATAGTTTGTTTTTTATTTAAAATGTAAATTACTTTTTTATTAGTGTAGGACTAAACTAGAATGTATTTTAAAACACACAATTTTAGAAGAATATTTTTCAAAAATTATATTTAGTCAAAAAATATCAATATTAACTAACTAGCTCACTGCGTTTTTTATCACTTTATTTTTCTTATATAAAGGTATGTGTTGTATGTGAAACTACATACCTATGCTATGTCCCTGATGCTCCCTAAGAGTGTCCTTTTTAGAGAGTAGAGCATGGTTGACCTGCATCACAATCCAGTCGAACAAAGCACCATACAAACATTTTGCCATTGCATCCCGAGTGGCGATCGCTTCAGGTAGCCTGTAATATTAAAACATAATGAGCTTTATTACACTATGATTTGTGATTTTAATTTTAACAATTTCATTCTTTTTTTTCTGTTTTATAATAGTAATGTGTAAATACTGTAATTAGGAAAGACATTAAAATTACAGTAATTTTTTTATTTACCAAACTATTACTATGTATTGCATTAATAATGTCCTCAATCTGTTAATCCCAGGTGCTACATTGACTTCATAAAATTGTTATCAGGTCCTTCTGTTGATAAGAAATCAAGAGAGCTTTTCAATTGATTTTAGATGAATGAGAGTCCCAGGTAGTGACACATGTTGAAGTAAGATACAGTACAATAATGTAGGTGACCTGATATCAGTTTGTCAACTAAATCTAACCAAATGTTTCATTAGAATGAGCATTATTGTTATGCCAAGTAGGTTTTTTTATTTACAGGGATCCAAGTCTACTATTGTTGATGTCTCATATAGAATAGTAGTTGTCTGTCAATGGCTTCATATGTTAATACATACAAACAGTTTTATAACCTGAGACATGTAGTGTAGTAGACAACATTTTATACATAAAAATGTATACAATTCGTAGTTATAGTGAATATGGTTATCGCACCTGTAGTTGATAACCAGTGTTTCCCCTGAAGCCCGCGCTCGCTTGGAAGTGAGAGCAGCAAGCAGCGTCTCCTGTTTAACTCGCAGAAGAGAAGATATGAGAGACACAACCTCTGGATTCCGTACTCCCACTGCCTCATCATGGTGGTATGATTTGCGTTGCGGTTGGAACTCCACATTACCTGAGTTGATATAAATATTTTAATAATCAAGGTCAAGGAGACCTCATAGCTGATATATAATATATAGCTATTATATATGACATTAAGGCTAAGTAAATATTTTACATCTCAGGTTACTGACCCTATTTGTGATATAAATAGGGTTTAAATATTAAAAACCTTTTAATGATATTATGAGTAAAAATAATAACAATAAACCAAGTGTTTAGATAGCAACAAATTAAACTACAAGAGTATGAAGTCAATCAAGTCAATGACATACTCCATACTTATCTACACATGACATAAGTGTCAGTGATTACCATTTATAATACACTTTGTGATAGGGAGCTATTAAATATTGGGCAAAGATATGATGCTAGTGTATGTGAACTGTTATCAAAGATTTTGAGATACTTATGAGCTGATAAGCCTAATTCTCACACAATATTGAATTGGCAAACTTACAAAATTAATACCACATACACCTATTGAAATTGTGTTGTAGGTAGGAAATGGACTCACCTAAAAGAAGCACAGCAGAGAGGACAGCAAACAACCGCCGCTGCTTGTCCAATGTGAAGCCTACCATGTCCATAGATTGTTTTAACCGAGAAAACTCATATTGTTCATCAACTCCAGGCACTACACTACATCCTGTCTTTGACAAATAATTATATTTATCCACACTTAACAGATGTAACTGTTCCTTCTCTTGCTCTGAAGCACCAGCAAGTAAATAGTAAAACACATGGTAGTTCCTCTCGTTACGACCCTGACTACATATTCTGGATTTTTCCAGAAGATATTTTTGCACCACTGCACCATGCACCATACCATTTTCCTTGTAGTTCACTTGAATAAACTTCCCGAAACGACTTGAATTGTTGTTATGAGCGGTTTTTGCGTTGCCAAAGGCTTCCAGGACTGGACCTGCACTCAATATTGTTTGTTCCACTCCACTACCATGAGACCCTTTTTGACTGAGGGCTGTTAGATGGTGTAGAAGGAAATTCGTGCTTTCTGTTTTTCCGGAACCACTCTCTCCACTTATCACTATACATTGATTGGTCCTTTCACGTAACATACAATGATACGCGGCGTCAGCTACGGCGAAAATATGAGGCGGGAGGCTGGAGCCTATTCGTTTGTTTTGGTACAGTTTCACATATTTCGGATTGTAAATAGGATAGAACTTGAATGGATTGAGGGCTATTAAAATGGAGCCAACATATGTGTAGATGTATCCAGCGGCAAATCTGGCTCTCAGGTTATCCAATAGCGTCTGCTCGTTGAGCTCTGGCAGCTGACAAAGATCTGGATATTCGCGGTCCTTCGGCTGGTAGAGGAACCTCTGGAAGTAGTCCTTTATCAGCTGCGGATCCACCGAAAAGTTTTCCATCCATGGCTCGTCTGGTATTTTTTCTCGTAAATAAAACCTGTGAAAACAGACAAAATTCAATATATTAGTCGGCGCATGAAGAAAGCCGAGATGAAAGAAAACAAAAATATATTTTAATTTACTTTTGGGTCATGGCAAGCAGACGAAATCCAAATGTTTACGTTTAGTTGGCTACTTTAGAGCTCATGATTGCAGCGAGCGGCAAAGTTTTAGTTTGATTGGCAGGATGGTTGTTATCACACTGCGTGCCGGCGGCAGGAAGGGTGACTCACGCACACCAACAATATCCCCAACCACTGTCGTAGCCCTTCGTTAGATCAAGTTTATTTTCAATAATGTTTAACTGTAGCAGTCTCTTACGCACAACTCTATTAATTTATGTGTCTTAGGTACTTCAAGAGATATTTAATTATAGCTCTGTTATTACAATCATATCCTACAGCAACAAAATTGCGGTAGGTAATTATGTATTCCCAACATGCCAAGTGATTCACAAATGTAACATTATAAAGATCGTGTCGTATATTCTTCAAATACTTTACAGGTGACTGGGTGTGTATATTGTAGTGTTATGTAAGCGAAGAATTAAAATTAACGGCATTATTTTGTTCTATAAAACTAATCTAACTTTAAATGGGGCTTTGTACGAATGTGCCTAATAAAAATTGTACTGTATAATAACGTAAGTATTCTACACTAAGGCGTAAAAATAATTGCATATAGTATTGTAAAACTAAAAGTAAATGTAAATCAGTACAGCAGCAAGGCTAAACGTGTGTCGCTCACTGCAGGACTGCGATAATTACGTAGTAGACCAACTTTAGCATTGTTACTGCTAATTACCTCGGTAGTTGAGGAAAATAATAACTCGTGATACGATACATTTAATAAATACAGACTAAAGAGTGCACATGGTTTTACCGTAACAAATATGTATATAGTAATCTTGTGTATTTCTTCACATTTTTGTGACTCGTGTCATAAATAATATCCGGAAGGAAACAGCATTAATGGATGATAACAGACCAGACTGATAGACTACTTCTTGACGACGTGACTTGAACACGTCATTCGAATATGCGTCAGTTTTTTATTCTTACAAAACATATTATAATGAAATGGCACTCTGTACCCGGGTCGGGTCATTTTGCTATGGTAAA
>DWAV01002725.1:0-10720 GCA_018231305.1 Noctuana lactifera | reverse complement strand
CAAAATCGATCGATACAACTCCAAATAATATTGTAGGATGTCCCACTTCCGACATTTTATTAAGGTGTTCAAACGGTGAATAATGTAGCATATGACTTTTTTCAGCTTTCCTGTTTTTATTTACATTGTTTCACTTAATTATCTTTTAGAGTATTGAAAACTATATAATCATACCAAATATTGTACAAATCCACGGTCTTATGTGGATTTTATTCTTCTTAAAAACTTCATTTGGCCGTACTGAAAAATGATACTTTTTCACTTCCGACTTTGTTAATTGCTGCAGTCGATATGTCTATCTATTTCTACAGAGAACTATAAAGTAGAGATATAGGACGAATATTGATAGTGTTAGTGAAGCCTACAATTAAAATAAAAAACGCCCTCTATGGCCACATTGTAAAACAAGAATGTATTATAACCGTCACAATAAGTTACATACGCTAGCCGCTAGAGAGCGCTGTAAAACCTGTGAATTATCGGAAAAGCATAACAGATGGCGCTAGACTACTTTTTCTATGTTAATCGTTTCGTTTCAGAAACTCTGTCTTGCGACCACACCAAAGTAACACCTTACTTTATAGAATCAATTAATAGCCGAGTCGGCTTCTGGGCTGGTCCCTGTCCTAATCTGTTTTCTTACCTCATCGGGTGGTGCGAACCGAAGGACACCGAGTATGTCCTCATGGGAGAACATGTTACGCATAAGTAAGTACTTTGATAGATACGATTTTGGATGTTTAATTTTGGGCTGCCCCCCCCCCCTCCGTTCCCCTTTCCTCCTCTTAAATATGAGAAGGATTTAAGCTGTAGTCAACCACGCTGGCCAAGTAACTTTCCGTCCTTTTTGAGATTTTTGATGGAGAAATCGCAGACATGCAGGTTTAATTTTACGGAACAAATAACATTTAACCAAATATTTTAAGAATTAATTTAAAATTTTGACATACTCGTAAACTCTTTTTTCTTTGTTTACACTTCACAATAACCAAAAAATTAAAAAGCAGAAATATGTATAATAGTGGGTAACAGAGGGTAACGGTACCTTACATAATTTCAGGGCCCGAGGCGTATACTATGTCACCACAAACGCAAAACCACCTTATGCAAGAGGATTTCCCGGAAAAACCAGACGCCTCAGATCAGTGTCTCCAAACAGCTGATTGTTACAGGACCATTAGGTTTAAAATTATTGATTTTTTTTGTAAATAATGCAATTGCTATTAGTAGTTAGTACCTACCTAAATGGGCATCTTGACAAACAACAAATTACTTTTAGTAAGTAAAATGTTAAACAGGTGTCATTACGCTCAAATTATTAACATGATGAGTCGACGATTTTTTAAAAATAATGTACTTAAACTAAGATTATTCTGTCAAAATATAATAAAAGAATACTTTACAGCCGATTATAGAACCTCCCCTTTTATAAGTTGGTAATAAAACACACAACTCGAAAATTCTGAAATTCGGTACATTTAGTACATGCGCACGATATGATAAGGGAACACAAGATTAAATACTCGTACCTGCTATGTTAGGCATCTTCCCGGGAGTGTACTCTACATCTTGCCAAAAGACATAGAGAAATACACCTGCTTTTATACCTATGTATGGATATTATTGTAAAACTTATTAAATTATGTAGAATTGCCATAATTAATTAAGACGTTCCACATTGCCTACAACATTACTAGTTCATGTAAACATGTAATGTAAAAAAACATGTAAAAAGACATTGTAGCTTTACCAAAAGATACAATTTTTATTTTTTGTAGGTATTATGTTAAAATTTGCCTACTTGGCGTTTCTTTTCTGCTAATATATTTTTACTTTATTTATTAGAACAAAGTGTAGCTTTATTAAAACTAAAAACATAACATGGATTTATTCTATGACGTAAAACTGCCATTTTTGCAAATTGTGTTTTTGAGTTTTATAAAGTTTAATTTATTTTCTTATTTTTTAATCTCTAATTGCAGTTTCTCAGTGATATTAATTAAATATTTTTATTATGTATTAAACTACAATATTATATTACTATGTAGTTACCAAACAAGAAACTCGTTAGAAATATTATTTAAGTGTCTTTTTAATATTTATGGTTTTTGTATAGAATATTATATTTTACCATTGAAGGTGTAATTTTTCTTATTAATTTAAATTAAATTATTAAAAAATTACAAATACATTTTTATTTCAGCCTATTAAACAAACATTTATGTTTCTAACATTTTTTGTATTACGTTATGTATTTTTATTTATTTGTAGTTTAGTTTAGCTAAGATTCACGAGCACCGATTACCTACTTATTTATTAATAATTAATAATAATATATATTTTGATATAAAATTATTACCTATACCTACTAATTTAATAAAGCCGAAGACTTTTTTTTGTTTGTTATACTTTTTAACCCTTTTAAAACGTGTAACGATACGATAACATTTACTCTATCAGTGTAGTGTAGTGTCAGGACAAAAGAAATAAAAGCACAATTATTTTTAAACATATATTAGGGAAGATAATGTTACCATTTAATTATCATAGTATATAAGGATTAACATTATTTAATAAGGGTTTAAAGGTATACAATACAACACGTTAGTTATGAACAACACCAACAGGATAACGTAGAGGTAAGTAGATAGATAGTATTACTAAATACTTACCTAAATATTAGTTATGTACCTACAACACTGAGACAACTTTTTAGTAAAATGAATTTCTTCTCTATAATAAAGTTAATACAATAATTTAGATAGTTATCTACATACTTTATGTAGATAGGTAATAATTAACAATCTGAATTCTGAAATCCTTTGAATATTTTATAAACGTAACGTGATTTTAGACACCCATTATAGGTATAAAGGTTTATCCTCGACTATATGGTTTTCAAAAATTAATTTATGAAGAATACGTATTTATAATAATAATTCATTCATTGTTAAATTTAATTCTGTTTATTTTAAGGTAACATAATGTTAAATCTTGGACAACTTGATCAAGCTAGAACATAATAATATTAGTAACAATATTGTTTTATCTAGAGAGATCCTTTTAAAGATATATAAAGTACCTATACTGAGTCTATAATTTTTAATATAAGATAAAAAAGGTATTGTACTATATGTTCCAATTCTAAAATGAAACAATTAAAAATTAAATATAAAAGTCATAAGACGCCACTTTAAACTCCAAGGTAGATACGGAAACGTTATAAATATACTGTTACGTTATACCTACTCATATTTTTGGTGTAAAATAAGTTACTATCTAAGTACAATACATGAGAACAAACATTAAATAAAAATATAGGTTATGGATTAAATTATTGACATACCAAATAATATTTAGCCTTTTTATGATACTTGTAAAAACATTAATTTGAATGTATTTATACGAAATGTTTTGTTTTAAAATATGATGCTGTAAACATGACACAAGATAGACCACAAATTTCCCCCTCATTTGTTGCTTAAATATAATTTATATACTCGTGACATATATTTTCATATGAATTATAATTATATTAATTTATAAATGTACATATTTATTACTTTTCTCTTTGAGAAAATTGTCTACATTTCACCAAAGTTTGAATACGAATACATACGTTGAATGAAAATGTAATAAAGTGTAATAAGTGAGTCAACAGAATTTAAAATATACTAAAAAGAGCTACTTACTCAATAATGAAAAAAACAAAGAGTTACAAAAATAAAACACAATATCACTTACATCATATTTGAATAAAAAACAATAAAAAAAATCTGGTTATACACATAATTTTTTTCCCTATAGAATATAAGTAAATGTGTTTGCGATGTTGTGAATATTGTAGGTATTAATCACAATATATCTATGCTAAGACTAATATATGATGATTAAGGTTATCGCCGTTCATTAATGCTAAGTACAATATATTTGTGGTAGATACAATAAAGTAATTATCCGATTAACTAACTAATTAATGATAGGCCTTTTCGAAACTAAACTTTTTACAACATTACAATATTCCTACGATAATGTACGTCAGTGTAGATTTATGAGTCTGGCAAATTAGAAAATATTAATAAATAAGAATTATAATTATTACTTGTATACAGATATAAATTTGACATAATAATATACTTTGTTATATCAAATTTTGAAGATAATAAGGAAAATTCAACTACCAATAAGTATATACCTACATCTATAAAATTACTATACAACTGCATTATTTATTATCTATTTATGGATACTTATGATTATGAACATATAATTTCTTTAGCAATGTACTAATTTAACTTAAGAAATACAATAAAAATATATATTAGTTAAAATATAATATTTACTGTAATTGTAACAGAAAACAATATTTATTTGACAAATTTAAAGCACCTATATAAAATATATAGAAATAAATCAACAATTGATCACAATTTTGGAACAAAACAATTTTTTAACAAAATTGAAACTTGTAATGAATAAACTTGAATATTTTTCAACTTATAAACATAAATATGTAGTTTAATATAAATAATATTATACAAATGTACATTACTAGTATACCTACCTAACTACAATGTGATGCTGCGAAAGCAGTAACAAAACTTATTACAAACTTACCATAAATTCGATAAATAAATTTATGCTAACGTTAAAAATATAATTAATTCAACAAAAGTAGGTTCACGAATCGCAACATAATATATCTAATTAGCATCGTAATTAATAAAATTTAGAAGTGTAATAAAATACATACAAAATCTTAGATATCACAAGAATATGCCAAAGCGAAAAATACTCGTAGATACGAGTACCTGCTAAAAAAACGATATTGCTCATTCAAATAATGACGCAGCTATAAGTCTTTACATAACTAGGGAAATCTCTATAACCAGGAAAACTATACTCTATAACCAGGGAAATCGAGGAAAAATTGTGGGGAATTTCTCACCATGATACGATATAGCAGATTTACACATTAGCGTAGCGACACTCAAGGTATATCCACTATAAGACGCGGTCAGTAGTTGGATTGCTTGGAACGATAGCCACTAAAAAAAATTAATACACACTTACGAATTTCGAAAGATGCGTAAAACTGGAAACTGTACTAAGTGTAAGATAGTTACAGGTCATTGAAATTTTGAATGAACAATATAGAAAAGCGACACAAAATATTTACAGCTAACGAATGAGGACTTTAAATCAAATCCTTATACATGTGTGTCTAATCAGTAATTGACAAATCAGTGCATCATCGCAAGTTTGCTTAAACTAAGTAAGTTACGAGTACGATTCAATTAAAATAAGGGAGTCGTCAACCTCAAATCATCGGCAATTATCTATTCCACGGACTAGATCACTAGATATGTACACAGTGAACGGAGCATAAGCAAAGAAGCTCTGCCACCTTCAAATTAAGCTCTAAAACTTCAGAGTCTAATTCGAGGGAGAACGTGTTGTCAATGTGTCACAGATAGGAGCCCGAATCGGGAGGAGCGGGGAAGAGTTGTAGAGAGAATATTTGTGTAAAGAAGTAGGTATTTAGTGCGTCTCTTCTTTATATTTTCTCTATGATCTATTTGATTGAATTTTTTAATTGTTTGCGTTCCTGAAGGAACGTTTAAAAAGCACAATTTCTCGATACAATTTTTACCCATTTGGTTTGGTTAACACTACGTATGTAACTTGCGCCACTAGTTTTTTTTTTTGTATTTTTTATATATATTTTTTATGTTGCACAATGAAGCATATTTTTATTTGAAGGTTTTGCAATCCGCGACGACTCTCTTATTTCAGGAGTTATTAATATTTATTCATATACATTTATGTTAAAAATACTTCTAACATTACTTTTATTTACATATTCCAATATCGAGCTATCAGTTAGTCAAAGTTTATAGTGAACGCTTCATCTCGTCCACCTTAAATACTAAAATACATTATATATGTATATAAAAAATAAACGTATTATAATTGCAAAAAATAAAGCAACATCTTAAAAAACATACAATGTTTTCGGTTTGCAAACAATAATAAATTAATCTTAATACGAATACAAATCCCTATAAACAAAGTAATTCAAATAAAAATGGGCAACTATACAAATAAATGAAAATTAAAATATTTATAACATAGGTAATATATTTCAGAATTTTCCTATTGTGCCCTAAATAAATTACTTATACACTACTATCGCTTGATAATGTCAACACAGGAGTGCAAATTGGATAATTATGATAACAATATTGATTAATATTTTGTTTATTAGGTATATTGCATTATGTACATTTTTTTTGTATTGTATTTGTCATAACGTCTGTCAATGTCAACATAAAACATAAAAGTAGCAGTTGATGGCGGTATTACGAGAGAAGCTCAGATGACCATTTCGTAGCAGTAGTAGTAGCTCTAGGCTCTGTAGCAGTTGTTATAGTCACAGGGCTTCGATTGCTTTAAATGAGCTTATTGATATTAATGAAAAGTTGCTTCATCTATTCTTATCATATTCATACTAAACTAGTATAAATAATTAATATTAAAAATATATATGTACCTACTCTTTGTCTATATTTACATAAAGAGTTATCAATATAGCCATAGTCTAGTCTACGTTATTATTGTCATGTCAACATTTCCGTTATATCTTACTACATACAACGCGTTATCCTATACAAATAAATTGGGACAAAAAGTCTTAACAAGTACAAATTGTCACATTGTTAATAATTACATAAAGAGGTGTCCTTTTCTCTTACTTTTCTAATATTGTCATTACGTAACGCAATTCAGCATAAAATACGAGTAACTACATCATAAATTCAATAAATAATGTATAATAAGTAATATTCGCCAAAATATTTTACTTAAATACATATAATATTTACTCTTTCTCTATATTTACATAAAGAGTAATAAAGAGAGCAATAATTCTATTCTACTTTATTATTGTCATGTCAACGTGTTCCTTGCATCAAAATTTACATATCGATTTATTATTAATAACTTATTAAATATGTTCTTACAACTAGAGGAGATACTGAAAATAAAAAAGGTGTTAGTGCAAAACTTGAAGATTTAAATTACATTTAAGTCTTTAAAGAGAATAAAATAGTGTTCATGTTTATCGTGTTTTGACAAATGCTTTAATACAAGCCTAGCGTACAACCTTATCTTCAATAGAAAACAAGTAAGGGAATGAGTTAAAAAGTTAAACCGTAGTCTGTGGCCTTAACACAAGTCCATTAAATACTTTCGGTTATTTTAACATATTCGACCAATAAATTAAATTTCTAAATAGCAAAAACTAAATAAAAGTTTTATTTGAATTTCAAAATTGGGGTCTACGTGCCCTATTAATTTATAATAATTATAATCAGTTATTTTGTAAGCGGTTGCAGTTTTTGCAATGAAGAAATTACTTGACTGTATGACAAATTACCCTTTTTTATTTTCAGTTTCAAGTACCTATTATATCAAAAGAGCCTAACCGAACTCGTAAAACAGATATGAGGCAAAAAATAAAAAAGTTCAAATTTTTTCAGAGAGAGTTACCTATAATTTTTGCGCTTTATGGTTGTATTGTGTAAGTTCTTAAAGTTTTCTTGAAATAGAATCGAATGAAAGGTACGTTATAATTTAGAAAATTATAAGGCATATTTACTATGAAGTATCGCTAAATACCTACTATAAAGTAAGTCCAATCTGAAGAATTTAAATAAAAAAGGTTTATGTAAAAACTTATGATATTCGGTTACACTCTCTTGATGAGTATGTACCTACTTATTTATATAAAATGGATTTACAAGATAGAAGCATTATACAAAATTACTTATGAAAGTTATTATTTATGGCGGTTAGGTAAACTTTTTATAATCGTAGTGTAAAAAAATGATAGGCAAAAGATTTAAATAATAATATATACTCGTATTTGGAAGTGACACAATCTCTTCGTTTTTGTCTTCAATTTGCATTTAAGTCCTTTTGCCTCTGTAGGTGAGTATTGTATCCATTGTTAAGAAAGTGTAGACAGTCCAAATACGATAAATAATCTCATGTTAGACTTAATTTGTCTTAGCTCTCTTTTGACAACCTATGTTTATTACTTATTCTATCCATAAATCCAGTAAGTACGTATGCTAAATTTTCATAATATATATTCTAATTAACAAACAATTTATCATGCACGTCAACGAGTGAGTGTGGTTCCCTACCATTTCCGCCATAATTTTGGACATCGTGAAAATTATCAATTGAACATGACCTACGTTTAACCTCGTGTATGTAAGGAAACTACTTCGAATCTACATTAACAGATTTTGTGAGTAAAATTAATTTAAATACAATATTCATGCACAATCCCCGGCCTCTTAATAAAATATATAAAAATAATCATTAATCTGAATTTTAAACATATTTACATGAATTATTTAATTTACTGACTGAAGTCCGGGATCATGTAAGTATAATTTGTAATTTGATTTATGTTCTGTTTAATTTTAATTTGATTAAACTGTTTCATTAGTCAATAGTTTGAGTATAAAAAATACGTTAATATAATTGGAATAGTGCTTTTGTGCACTACAAATAATAGAAAGCGCAAACTTTCCATTATTTGATAAAATCAATAGTACTGGTATTTGTTTAAACAATTAACATAAAATTAATGTTAAATATTTTGTCGGTAGTATCATTTGAACATACGACAATTTTTGACAGTGATATAATGTAAATGAAACGAATTTATGATAAAAATGATATTATTGAAAATACTACCCGTATGAAGTGATTAAGATGGTTTTGTAAAATTTAAGTTGCTACATGTTGAGGTAAGTATTAATTTAATTAGAATTTACAACACAGAATTGACGGCGTAGAGATTCATTAAAATAACATATTATGCATTATTTACCATTAAGTCTAAAATTCTAAACGTTAATTTAATACAACTAAATCTTATAAAGTGTCCCGTATGTTATTGTTTCATCAGCTGCACGTACCTATATTCGGTCGTTAGATTTAAGTTTTAATGAAAAGTAAGTAAAAATATATTAAGTGTATATAAAACTTTAACAGTTTTTAGGGATAATAATGAGAAAATAATCACATAATTCAGAATTTAGGTATCATTATAATAAATAGAATTTATTCAGATAACTTGGAACATCATGATAATTCTCACCTATGTCCAAATAATTTCTTTCTAATTCTAAGACAAAGTTCATGCATAAATATTTCTGATTATTACACTTATCACTATTCAATCTATAAGTTCGCCTAACTGTTTAATAAACATTGCATGTAGGTGTAATAAAGATGATTCCATCGGAAGATCGCACGAAATCCTTTTTTTGCATAAACTTTGCTTTATGAGATGCTGTTTACCGTATTATATATCAAAATTGCATATTTTATTAAAACTATGTATTTGTGTGTATGTTTAACCACATTTCATCACGTTTATACGAGTTCTTCTAAGCATTAACTATTCTATTTACATTTTATTTATTGCATTTTTAAACTATTGTTTTTTTTTATTGATATTCTGCAAACCGACATTCTAATTCTTCTAAACATTACCTATATTGCATACAATTTAGAGTTAAAGAGATAACCATTTAATCAAAATAATGTAGTTTTGCACTGGTTTTAAAAAAACATTAGGTAAGTGTAATGAATATTTAATATTCCCTTGAATTTTTTTCTAACATTTATGCAAAACTGAATAACAATTATGCTGCTAGCCTAGCGTTTCTTTTGTTTTCCAAAATTTACCAAATTTATAAGCCGGATTTGCAAAAAGCAAATCGGAATTACTTACCCATACATACTAATATAATAGATATATAATACCGAATATTATAGATATATAATATCTATAATATTCGGTCTGCTAATATGTTTTTAAGACTTTAATGTTTTGTCCTTTTGTATAACGTTAGTGATATAAAAGTCTTAGTTCTCACATGAACAAGTTTACTTGACTTTAAACGTTTAATTGTTCTGAAAAGTAGTGTTGACAAGAACAGCATTGCTCGCAAACCGCAATATTATAAGCTTACAGACTTACTTATTGGCTCATAGTGGAAACCGTTTATCACAATCTTAACTATAAATAATAAAATAAAGTCAAAAAATAAAATTGTATGTGCCTTTTTAACTAGTGAAAGTTTGGTCTCAAAAACCTTCAGTCAAATATTGTATTGTCCAATAATTAAATTCAATGAAATGATTAAAATTAAATACTTACTATGTATATTTAAATTACGTTATTGTCGATACCAATTACTGATAAGTTATTGTCAAATTTATGCTTTAAGTTATTTTAAGTTGTAATACGGTGCTTCGAATGCGGCCACATTCTCCATCTTTTATTTAAAGTCACTAAAGTTTATTTAGATTTTCTGTTAAATTATGTTTAAGAAGTAGCAATGTTAAATTATGTTTAAGAAGTAGTATGTCCTGGGTGGAAATGGCATTCAAGATCATCTTCGTTTAGTGATTAGTGGACCATGTACATACTGTGGTTATGTTTAACATCATATAATATGTTGATGTTTGTATCCGAAACATTAATTAATTTTAAGTTGCAGATACAAATTGTCCTATTTGTGAAATGTGGCCTGTTACCGAATTGTTATTATTATTATTAGAAGTACCGTATTACGTTTAAATTAAGTGCATAGGTAAGTTAACAGTGGTGCAGTGCATCCTTATAAGAATA
>DWAV01002724.1:0-10721 GCA_018231305.1 Noctuana lactifera | reverse complement strand
AGTAAAAATTTCGAAAAAATATTTAATGTACAGAAAAAATATTTCTACAGTCTTATTATAGTATAGATAGAAGATTAGTATAGATTTTATTTTCTTATTAAATTATTATTATTTCATTATATATATCTAAGATATAAAGAAATAATACTGAATGAGATTCACTATACTGGATAAAAAAGCAACTTTTTCTGAGTCGTTTGGTTTGACAGCTTAGCGATCGCAACGTGACGATTGGGGACGGTCGTGGTACCAATTGAATGAACAAAAAGCTACTTCTGACACAAATTTAAACAAATTTAGGTTTTTTTTTGGTGACAACTTATACTGAGCCGCTTATTGTTATGTCATGGTGCGTAATAGCACAGCGACTTAGTTTAGGTCCTACAATGAGTCGTAATAAGAGGTCATGGTAACCCCCCAGCTGTCACGTCTGCGCGCTATAAGGCTAAAGCTATACTGTACAGTTAATAATTGCCGAGAGTTTTTTTCCGCCGGCTTTATTCTCCCGGCCTACCTATGCCAAAAGGGCGCCTAAAGCCGATGTACTGTATTATTTGACGTTCTTCGAGTATATACAAATACCTTATGATGAATAAAATGTTTTTATTTATTTATTTACAGACAGACAGACAAAAATTTTAATAACTGTATTTATGGCATCTGTATCGATCCCTAATCACCCCCTAATAGTTATTTTCGAAATACATTTCATGTACAGAATTTACCTCTCTATACATTTATTATAAGTCCTTTCCTATAGATTAAACTGTTTTGTACTTATACAGCTATTTTATTAAGTACTTACTACCCTCCCTCAAATTAACTACAATAGAAGAAGTTTTTCTACATTAGACCTTATTACAAGTAAATAGGTTTGGAAATGCCATAACTAATTTCTAGTTACATTAAATCACTTTTAGTAAACTGTGTCTCTAACATTAATATTTTTTTACCTAAAATGTGAGATACCTTAAATTATTCTTATTTTTTCTTCAAAAGTCTTAATGTAACTCGTACATTAAGAAAAAAAAAAATTAACGTAAGCGCCATGCTACTTTCTAAACCGTAACATAAGCCTCTTCTAGACCCCATTTAGCTAAAAGACCTCATCATTTAAAAATAATTAGTATAAATAATGTTATTAAAACATTAATACCTACATTAAAAGTTACAGCACTTTTTCTAATTTGCAAATTAGTTTTTGGCTTCTCCTGAAAAGTCGTAATTTGGCGGTTACGTTAATTCATAATAATTACAAGTGACGGTTTAGATTTACATTTTTTTTAGAAACAAGATAAACGTATACGACACGGCGAGTCAAGAGATAAGGAAGTGTATGGACATAAAGCTACTAGATACGGCTCGAGCGTACCTACCGCAATGGTAAGTTAGTTACATTCGCAAGGTAAATAATAATTATTATTATTTATTTAAAATGTGTGTGCGTGCGTGTGTGTTATTTATGTAGGTAGCAGACAATCTAGTATTATTGTTATTGTATGTTTTTAATGTACATTTATAATTTATATTATTATTTTGTATTTTATTCTTTAAAGTTTTATCAGTTATAATGAGCAATTAAATAGGTAATGCTTTAATAACTTTTTAAAGGTTTTACCTAATGGATTGTGAATTTTTAATGTCTTGAGCGAGTTTGTTATATAGTTGAGCTCCTTCATACATAAGGTTCTTTTTACCGTCATTTTTTGTTCTAGGTGTTCGTAGTACTAAATTATTAGCATATCGTAGTAGTTTTTTCTGTACATGCGCCTTTTTTGTAAATATGACTTGCGTATGTATGTGTTTTGTAAGAATACTTACCAAATAATGAGTGTGGCGTACGTTTACGTTATTTCTTAGAGTTACAGTTTAGTTACAGAAACACTTAATGAGATGAATATGCATTTTCGGTGTAAAAACGGGGGCCAAACATCGAGCAAAAGTCTTGCTAGCTCATATCAGGGAAAAGATTTTCCCGTGCAATACATACGATAAGGTATGTACCTACTCAAAGGATTCGTAAATTCGTCGCCGCGCCGTCTGAAGCCCGGATATAATGGATAGCTTAGCTACATAATACCGGAGTAAAATATATACTAGGTACTTCGGAAGTAGCTGTTATTATTTAATAAATCTTACAATATTATATCTCCTACCATATTCATACATAGTAATTTCATATATTTCGAAATCGGTTCTAAATTCTTGAATGAAAATAGCTAGGTTTATCAGAGGGAGTAAATTGGGAAAAAAGAAAAACTTCAAGGTATGAGGAAATTACTACTTTATTATTCAGATTATACAATGTGATACAATGTGTTACATTTTAAAGTCCAATATACATACAATGTAAAGGTCCATTCATTATTTACGTAAGGAAGATTTTAGTCATTTTTGACCCCCTGCCCTTATGTAAGGATACATATAACATTTTATGGCTCTTCCACCTTATTACGTAAGATATTTTACCTAGTTTCCTGATGAAACTAAAAACTGCGTAAAAAATTTGAAATTTAAAATTTTCCCCATCTAAATCGAAAAGACGCTTCTCAAGCTAAAATCTATCAAGGCGTGTGCCAAATGAATATACATAGGTACATTACATACATACATAAAATTAAATACACGCGAAAACATAGCTAATTAAAATAAAGACATATATTATTATAAAAAATTATATCTAAGTTAATATAATATAGATATAATTTTATTTACATATTCTTATTTTAAAGTTTTTAGTAAAATAATAAAAATATGTATCATAATTATATAGTTCAGAAGTTTTGAAACCGGCCCTTGCTCTTTTTGTGTGATTTTTGGCTCCTGTGCGGACATTTTATATCCAGCGACCTACTTAGACTTGTAAAATATTATGTAAGAATAATTTTACTCTTCTGTCCAATCTAAGGTTATGTAGTGATTTTTTGAACTCCCCATCCATCTCGTCAGGACCGTTACCGTTACGTTGATAATGAATGATCCCTACCCTAAGTATTTTAAATACGTGTACCTACAGTACTGATTAATCTAATAATAATAATGATTACATTGCTTAGCATTAATAAATTTAACATCAAAAATATATAAGTACATAGGTAGGTACGTAAAAAGTGAGGAAAATTTTCAAATCTCACAAGTAAAAGGGATCCAAAAACTTATTTTAAAATTCATATCATTACGTTTTAAATACAATATAATAATAGAACTTACAGTTCCAACTTAAGGTAGGTAGGTATGTACTTAATCGGTAAAACAATGTATAATAATCCTATAATGGTTTGGCATAGAATTACCTATGTGTCCTATGTGGATTGATAGGAAGCGGAGCGGGATGTCGACATTGCCACATTGTACTGCCTATACTAAGTACGTAAGACTAAGTACTTAGTTAATTGAACGTCTGTGACAGGTCTGGCAAAAGAGAAAATAGTTAAAATAATCACGGTATCGATTGCAAGTTAAGTCGATTTTGTTATGAAACAATTTATATTGTGTACTATATTATAATCGATTTTATATTGTTATTAAAATAAATTGAAATTGTATTTTGAAGTGTTCTATGTCCCATTAAGTGGTGAATTTTTTATCCAAAAGTAGGTACAATATTATTAGCACCACTCATGAAACTCAAGGTTTTTTTTGCTTGATTTTTATAAATGACAGCTGCTGTAAATTTTTCTTTAATAGACTGGGTCTTCACTTTCCATAAACATTTCACAGAAACTTTTGTCACAACGTGTTGATTTGACAATTTGTAGGTAGTTGGCATTTTTACTGTGGCCGACTGACACAGGTCGGCGCTGGCGTCTGGCGCCGCGCTGTTCGTTAGCTTCGCGCGTCGAGTTCCCGCTACCGCCCCGTCAATTGTCCCGGCATAAAGTACATACAAATATAAAACTCAGTTAAAATTTTTGAAATCTACAATATTTTATCTTTCCACGACCCAGAACTAAAAAGGGATTATTATTAATTTATTTCGAAGGTAATTTTATTATATAATATAATATAATAGAATAATATAATATAATATAAGAATATAATATAATAGATATAAAATTACATAATTAGATAATTTTATTTCTACTTGACTTGCCTACTTATGCCTTCATTACGGAACGAACCACAGAACATAATTTCGATTACAATTAACTTTGGCATGGTTTTCTTTATTTTCAAAGTCTAAGTAAACTAAAGTCATAATAATACAATATTATCATATCTAGTAGGCTATAACAAATCAGATTTTCGTAACATACAGTTAGTTTATTTAAGAGTGCAATGTGCAATAGTAGGTATATGATTAATACTAACAGTAAAGGGCGCGTTATTAGTTATGTTAAACCTTGTTAAATATAGCTTAAATCCTGTGACAGCCTGTGCATGTAGTATCAGCGTTAAGGTAATATCGAAATTAACTAATTTATTTTTTAATCTATCTATGAATTCACCATTTAGACATATAATTTGGATAATAATTGATCTTTTTAGTGCAAGTAGGTAGACACTCAAACATAATGTGAAAGAGAAAACTTTTGGGAAAACTTTGTCAAATTAGCTTAGTTGAACACTTCACTTGAAACTTTGCTGAAACTCCACCCTTCACGTATTGTTTGCTGTAGTTTAGTACTTGTCAGTATGTGCAACCATCTATGTATTTAATCATTATGAGATGCTGATGATTCGGTAAACAAATAACTATCCCAAAAAATCATTCTTATCACGTGAAGTAAATATGACGTTTTGCGTAGATTTTATGTGGTATATGCAATTACAGAACTTCACGTTAATGTCTCAAGATTTAATCTATATTTTACAAACAATAGCACTTACGAGTAAATTTATGTAATACTTAAGTATAAGATATGACTACAGGTATACGGTATATTTAGGATTTTATGATACGACATGTTATAAGACTGATCTATAATATTAAGTACGTGAATAATATGGTTTAAAACTGTTAGGTAATACAATACACCCTTAAAAGTAAAAAAACTTAATTAACAAAAGTACTTATAATACTTCATTACATTCCATACACAGACATTTTTTTTTTCTACTACAAAATACTACAAATACCATATAATTTAAGATCATGGGTATCATACTCATAAAAGCTTAGTCTGAGATATTGTCACATAAACCAAATTATATGCACATGTATCGCATATATACTTTGTAGTATGCTAATTGCTAATGTAAAGTGAATATGACATAATAATATATTTAATGACCGTTACAATAGTGTCCAATATAAATATGTTATTACAGACATACATAGGATATAAGAAATGACAACTGTAAGGTATATTTAAGATTGATACGATTATATTAATTTATGTAATATTGTTTAAAATTGGTAGATAAAATACATGGTCATATCATGCGCTTAAAATTAAGAAAATTTAAATTAAGTGTAAATCGTAATTCCATTCCATACAAAGTCATTGTCTTTCGCAATTTAAATAAAGTTAGACAACAACTTAATCACTTCATTTAGATCACTAACTTTTACAGTAGATAATTATGTAAATTAAATGAATATTTTGAATATCTTAGAAGACATCACAGAGTTATAATAACTTGTGAATCTTATGAACAGTGGCAACCCCCGTTGTAAGAGTTCGTATCTGTTTGATTATTGCTTGTCTTTTAATTAAATATTTAGTTTTTAGACGCTGTTAAACATTAAACCATTCGTTAGCATATTACATTAAACATAAAACAGAGTAGTATACCCATGTTTACCTATTCATTTGAGCATTTTCATGCTAGAACAACATTACTTCATTAAGATTCATTATTTCCCGATTTCATGTCTTGTATTTGTTTGCGTAAATTTCATTTCAGAAACCGTAACTTATCGTTCCAGAAAAAATATGTACCTCCCTTATTAGATCGTTTTGATTATTAGAACGATTTCCTGTATAATCATTCTTAGTAGGTTCGGAAATAAATACTGTTTAATTAAATCAAATTTATGATTTTTATTCGGGCGTTAGGAGAGTTTTTTCCAAGCTCCCGAACCATTGATGAATTGGTTCATATAATGATAAATTGTGTCGTACGGCATCCAATGCTCTAAAAATCCAAGCTTTTCTCTCAGGCCAATTTTTGTGCGAATATACGCACAGTATTAGTGCAGCCCAAAGTTCTACTTGCTCAGGATAAACAGCTAATGCTCGTTGGGCATATTTTACAGCTGTAAATCTATCACCTGAATAAAATTCTGCTATAGCTACCAGAGCATGCATTTTTCCTAGTTCTCCAGAACATTCTGTATTTCTAGTTAAATTAATAGCTTTCTGAATGCACATGCTAGCCTCTTTGGCATATGTTTTCGGTCCTCTCAGGTAATTTACTCCACGGTAATACCACCACGCTAAGTTGTTTCTATGACGTGGTTGACGTTCTGACATGAATGTTGCGACTACTTCATAGGCAACTTTTGTGAGAATGTAATTTTTTATGAACGGAAAAGTGCCCCCAAGAGGCGGCGCATTCACTGCTATTGCTCGATCTAGTACGGTAGCCGCAAAACTTGCGCTTTTCATTTTATATGCAAGGTTAGCCATTTCTATCAAAATGGTGACCTCTTCATCATTATTTAGTTGATGACTGAGATGGCTTATAGTAGTGTTGTACGCTGTGTACGACTCAGTATAACTTCCTGACCTCCTAAGAGCAATAGCTAATTCACGTGCTGAGTGTGCGTCGGTAGCATTCTGATCTCCGAATATATGTATCGCATCAAAAAATCTTTCCATTTTTAAAAGAACTCGAGCTCTATCTAGTAAAATAGCTTGTTGCAATTCTTCATCAGTACCAGCCATTGTAGTTGCTCTTTCAAATTGTGTTAATGCAGAGGACAGCAAACCTCTTTTTTCATGTATACGACCCAGGTAGCAGCACCCTTTGACGGTATCTTGCACAACTGATAAGTACCACTCTAATAGGGCACTTGTTTGCGGAACATTTAAAAATGATTCAATGGGTACGTCAAATGAGGGCTCATATTCTGAAATCGTTAATTCTGTTCTTAGATTATCCCAATCGTCAATATCTCGGTCATTTAAATTAAAGTTCCGAGCTGCATCAGTCAACATGCCAACACGTCTACCTTCTACAACAGCTTGACGGATCAGTCCATCTTCAATCCACTCCGTGACTGAAGCTGGAATTGCTGATTCGCCTTCGTTAAAACAATGTTGTGCGATGCGAGTTCTATTCAGCCTCAGGTATAGCAATCCTAAAATACACCAAATTTTACTCCTTGATATATTATGGGCAGGTGGTTTTAAACGCAGTGCAGTTATAAAAGACTGGTGTGCGAATTTATAATTTTCTATTTGGAAAAATATTTTTCCAAGCAGTTCCCAGTTATGCCAGGCGTTAGGTTCTTCTTTGATACACAGAACGTTCAAATTATACGCTATCTTCCATAAACTTTGTTGTTTTGTTTCATTAAAGTATTCGAGGTAGGCACTGGCACACTTAAATAACGCAAAACAATCTCTGACCTTTATAAGATTGCTGAAACATTGTATTACGGTCTCGTAAAGGGATACTTTGCCATTTTCCACTGTAAAGCCATGTTTTGTATAAATTGTTATATAACAAAATTGACTTGGAAGTCGTGATACGAATAACAACAGATCACCGAGAAGGTGCCAATAACTATTATCTTTCACTTCCTTCGACATTGATTTAGTTATGTAAGTAACCGCGTTTTGTGCTTCTTCTCTGGCGGTGTCAAATCGGTTGCACAAAGCGTGTTTAGTTGCAGTAATCAACTGATTTTCAGTAACACCTTTCAAAGCCAAAACGTTGTCAGGATCTACATTCAATATATTTTCAAACATAAGAATAGCTTCGTAATGACTATTTATTTCGGAATATATTGTTCCTATTTTGTTAAAAGCGTAAATAAGAACAGTCGTATCAAGACTTAGTTCCAGAACCTTTCCAAAAGCTATAAGTGATTCATCATAGTCTTTGATTATGAAGTATGTATCTCCAATCCACTCGTAGGCGGTTACGTCTTCTGGATTTAGGCTGAGAGCTTGTTTCAAAAAAATTATTGAATTGTAAATATCACCTCTTGCGTAAAATATACGACCCAATCTTGTACAAACCCAAAAGTCCCTAGTTTCTGGTGCTCTATAAGCTGCTTGTAACAATGCATATTCCAAGTCTACTCTTTGAAGTCTGTCGTAAACGATACTCAACATTTTTATGACTTCTTTATCCGTTTCACATAATGTGTAGGACATTTCTAAATACTGCTTGCTTTCTTTGATATTTCGACCAGTTTCATAGTAATACACTCCTAAACAATAATAAACTTTAGGATGGTTGGGGATTAAGATATTAGCTTTGAGCAAATTATCTAAACATTGTTCTTCTAAGTTAATTTTATAATATAGTCTCGCTAATATGTAATATTTTATCGGATGTTTTTCATAAAACCGTAAAGTTGTTAACGCTTTTAAAACTTTACCTCTTTTTATATAAGTGAGAGCTTTAAATAAAATTAAGTAATTTGTCGAATCTAATATATTGAGTACTACCCCGGCATTAATCGCTGAATCAGAATATAAGTGGGTCAGTTCTACTAACAGATGCCAATCTATATGTTTTATTGCAATTTTTTTTAGAACACTAATTGCTTCATAGCATCTTTTTTGTTTAACATATATAGCGAGCAAATTTTTATACACTATTGTAATGATGTTGAATTCAGTTAAGTTCCGTTTTATTGACAAAGAAATTGATAGATGCTCGAAAAGAGCTGTATTTTTTAACATTTTGGTACAATTTAGCATAATAAAGCCTTCAGTCATATTTATTTCGTTTGCTTTGCTGATAGCAATCGAACATTGTTGGTAGGCTTCTTTGTATTCACCTTGTTTAAAATGTACAGCTGCAATAAGGACTTTCGAGTATTTCTTGTCTTCTATGCCTCCTGTTAACTCTTCTACATAATTTTCTACATCGAAGCCGCAGAAGGAATCATTTTTAACAAAAACTTTGCACATAAATTCACATAGCCAAGATTTTAAAGCGGTGTTTTCAGAAAAAAAATTCAATTCTATAATTTCTTTAACCGCAGAATTGAAGTCAGTACTTTGTAAAATTAATTTAGCCAGAACAATCGGTGAAACGCCGTATTGATGGTCATCCTTGTAAAAATTTTTAAAACTTATAATTGCGAGAGGAATGTCTTCTCTCAAACACGAGACCTCTGAATCTAACAACAGTAATAACTGTTTTTTTGCTGTTTTTAACAATTCTTCGTTATTCACTCCATTAATATATTGGAGAAGATAAGTTATACTATTACTGTTTTTTATTAAGCAGCTCAACTGACCATGCTTCTCAAGTATTTTGATTGCATAGTCTTCTTCTATTGACAAAGTTATTAACTTTTCATAAACACTCAGTAATTTTGTCTTTGACTCTAGATCGTTCTTGCGTTCGTAGTATTTTGCTAGACCTTGCCAAGCCAATGGATGATCTGGCTTTACCATTACAGCTTTTTCGTATGTTAAAGGAGCAGTATCAGAGTCTTCAAGTGATTTACCCAGCAACACTAAAGCTAAGTAATGATTGTGGTTTTGTTTTAAAATCTCCTTGCAGCATCTTTTAGCCTCTTTGGTATTGTTTTCATCGATGTACTGTCTTGCTAACTTAAGCAATGTCTTGTCATCACGTACCTGAAGATGAAGATAATTTTATATTATTGATTACCTAATAACTTTTGAACAAAACATTGGGATATAATATCACTAAGCAGAAATTAACTATAACTGATAGAAAAATGTATTTCTGCTTCTTGCAAGAAGTGTCTGGTTGTAAATTTATACAATGATGTGCAAACAACTGAAAATCGCTGTAGGATCAACGTTATAAAGTTACTAGCTGACCCGGCGAACTTTATATGAAGTCAAGCAATTGATTCCTATTTAATGGTAATCTACAGTAATCATCGTCCGCGCCACGCCCCGCTGGTAGTGTGGATCGCAAGCGTTCAGCAATTCGTTCACATT
This sequence comes from Noctuana lactifera, assembly GCA_018231305.1. Taxonomy (NCBI): domain Eukaryota; kingdom Metazoa; phylum Arthropoda; class Insecta; order Lepidoptera; family Hesperiidae; genus Noctuana; species Noctuana lactifera. The sequence goes on along the minus strand of DWAV01002724.1, from coordinate 672 downwards.
GTTAAGCAACTTCGGGCGCGGCCGATAGGTACTCGGATGGGTGACCGCTAGTGGCAAACTTCATGCGCGCTTCCGTGCTTCGGAGGGCACGTTAAGCCGTCGGTACCGGTTGTTATCTACAGATAACAGTCGGTAAACCTGGTCGGAGACAATTTGGGCGGTTTGACAACATTCGACAATTGGTGGAGAATGCTCTCAATTACCGACCGGAAGTTGAAGTTCAATTTAAATTGAAAAAAAATATATATAATTATAGGGTATAAATTATAAAGGCTACATGAAAATTTATCGTACTACAATTATTACATTAGATTGCTATCTTGCAACCCTATTACGGATCTGTGAATAGAATTTAAGAAAAAAATTGCGAATGTAAAATAAGGGTTGATCGTGAAAGAGTGGAAAAGTGAGAGTTACAGCAAATTTAATAATTTTTGATAATAAAACTAGCTGACCCCGCGAACTTCGTACCGCATATAACATAAAAAACTAAGGGTGGATCACCCTTAACATTTAGGGGTACGAAAAATAGATGTTGGCCGATTCTCAGGCCTACCAAATATGCACAGAAAATTTCATGAGAATCGGTCGAGCCGTTTCGAGCGCCAACTTTTTGGAAAAACTATCATTAAAATAGATTATTATTTAATATTTGAAACTGCGATGGTAGCG
>DWAV01002723.1:0-10723 GCA_018231305.1 Noctuana lactifera | reverse complement strand
AAAGTAATGCAAGTCATGAGAATGATATTTTTGTGTCCATTAAATTGTTACTTTTCAATGTAAGGAAAGCCACAGAAAAAAAGATGAGGACCGGTGTAATGTTACGAATGGGTATATAATAATATGTTAAGACGATTGCGCTGAGCATGTATTAAGGAAAAGCTACGCCGCCACAAAATTCCAGCTAAGCTTTACAAAAGGCCGTGCAAATTTTGTGAATCACTTAATAGGGGATTCCAAGAACTAAAAGACACTACACTCAGTACTGGTGACCGGATATAATTTGAATATTAGCCACAAAAAAAAATACTTGCAATTTATTTAATGTAAGTATAAATATATTATACAATTTAGAAGTCAAGAGATAAATGATTGCAATCTTCTTGTCGATCCTCGTCGACTATCACGGCGCTAAGGTATCGAAACCAAATATTATGTGTGAGAGAAAAACTATTCTAAACGCCAAATTAGATAATCGGATAATCGGTCACGTATCTGCCATTGTATGAGAAGCTTTAAATCACGTCACGTACCTAGTATGTTTGCATGCCGCGAATAGCAAAAATGTACACTTTAAAAGTAACTTTATCACTATAACAATAGTGGCTAAAATTAAAATACACAATCTGAGCTTTTAAACTTTAAACCTATAGTCATCTTCTAAGCGAAACACGAACGATTAATGCGAAAACATACCAATACCAAGGCACGTTAAAATTGAATTCCATGCATCTCTATCGAAATCAAAATAAAGTATTAAATCAGTAAATAAGGGTAACACCAACACAGTATGTTTTCAGTGGTCATAATAATAACATTAAATTTGTAATTCAAATGCACATATTTGTGTTTTAAAAACACAAGATTCTTTAAAAAGTGATAAGTGCTAATCATTGTACGCTCTCTAAACAACGTTATTTTAATACATACGAGTAAGTACTTCGACAAAGAAACATCAACCGGCGAGGCGGGTCCACCGGTGTATCACTAATTTGACTAGTTTCTTATGCAAACAAAGTTCCAAGACTTAACGCATACCTTAACATTCACCTGGGGATTGTCATACATTTCTATATTTATATTATGTTTTGGCCCTTTGGAGATGATAATTATTATGATTTAGCCCTGAATCAGAATTTGATTCAGGATTACGGATCCCTGATTATGATTATGGTGATGATGACGACAGATAACGCTTACTGCTTATTGGATAAACGTAGATATTAATAAAATGCATACAATTTAATTGCGCGAATGTCAATCGTAATATTATAAAAATATTCTTCCCAAAAATTGTGAATCACTAAAAGTATTTTTAATTTTTACAAACAGTTCACTGTAACTGAGAAATGAAGCCTTCCCATAAGATGGCGTATAGTTTGGTTTGGTGTGCAACGGAAAGGTCGCCAAACCAGTTATTCAAGCGACAATGGTCCATGTCTGGCACTGATTGCGGCACGTTGCCAACCGATATGTGGCGAAACGGTCACGAAGTTTTTTTTAAGGGGCCATTAATCAAGACATAGGTAAGTAAATATTTTATCCACATGAACCAGAGAACAAGTAGCAAAGCGGTTCCTATGATACATATTAAAAGGTAGGCATATAATCAATTAAAATAAAATAAATCACTACATAACATAAAACAAAGTCGCTTTCTCTGTCTGTCCCTATATCCCTATGTATGCTTAAATCTTTAAAACTACGCAACGGATTTTGTTGCGGTTTTTTTTAACAGATAGAGTGATTGAGAAGGAACGTTTATATGTATAAACGTTCATAGTTTTTCTGTATTGTATTTAGTATCAGCATTGCACCCGTGCGCAGCCGGGGCGGGTCGCTAGTAAAGTATAAAGTGGTGTTTTAAGTTGCTTTATCTCAGTCAATTTTCAGGGATATTTCAACGGTCTTCAGTTCACTCGTCTGTTCGGTTATATCAAACATCATATTTATTCTGCGAAAAAAGCATCCTCAGAACGAAATTGCTGCAATTTTCAATTCTATGCGAGCAACGCCGAGGGCGGTTGCTAGTAGATATCATGCTAAAACTAGATACGAAGGTAAAGAAAAGCTTGTTAAGCTAGTGAATAGTTTACCAATCCAAATCCAAAGTTTGCAGCAAGTGTAGGTATATTATTGCCCGGATTTTACCTCATGCAGCTATAACAAGCATTGTTTAGAAGCTTTTATAGTTATAAAATTTAAGGTGGAGAGTTGAGTTGAATTCTAACTTAAAGGTCGTCAAACTAGAATATCTGCGTATATAACTGACGACAGTCACTGATGCCGACCAGTTTGTGAATCTTGTGACAAAAACTTGGTATATGAACGTCAAAGACACGATATACGGTATGTCGATATTATAGGTTTCGAGTCCTGGCGGGGCAGAAATTTAAATAATAAATTTAGATATGAGTCCAGGATGTTTGTGTAATTATCGTTGTGTACCATGGTACCCCCGACACCGCGAATTCTAGTATAAGGCGGATATAAATTCTTTTCTATCAAAATTCGAAAGCATTAGTAAACTATAACGAGTTCAGTTAATGTTAATGTAACATACATACAAAACATATTATGATTGATCGATGCGTATCTACTGTGTCTACTCACCGAGATCGAGACAGAACGCCGCCGTTCCGGCATTATTTAAAATCCACTACGCTGGCGAGTGGCAATTGATTTTAAAACATATACCAATTGCTTGTGATAAAAGAAGTGCGAGTCTACTTGTTTATGACCAAACAAAACGAAAGACTCGAAAGTAAATAGATCTTAACACTCAGTTTGATACTAATACAAATTAATTTGGTAATAATATTATAATATAACTGTTTGAAGTATTACCGAAATAATGTAGACGTCTAGATAGCGCCCGCAGCGACACTGGCGGACTGGAAAATCAAGTTTTGCAGCGCATCGAACTTTGGAACGCTAACCATTTAATAAAATATTAGTTACATACGCTGTAATTTGTTAATTTGCTGGAGACACAAGTTCTGCATTACTGGCTACGACTTAAGAAAACCAGGAGTACATTTAGGTATAAAAGAAAATACATAATTATTTGTAGCTTTTCGTTTCAAGTCAATAGGTTAAAAGTATCAATAAAACCTAACGTTCCATTCTATTAATTATCTTTCCATCCATGTTCAGCGCTGGGTTATGGGTTATCCTTGTGGTTAACCCTGGCGCTAAAAGGTTATTGACATGCCCACTGTCTCATGAGCGTTGTTGAGTAGCACGGCTACGAAAAGAGCGCAAGACTGCGTAACACGGCAAGGGGGTGAGTTATTCAGAGATCTCGTATATTTCCACGTTAAAAGCATAGCAATAAATAACAAAATAAGTTCTAGAAACTTTTTCTTTCTTCTAGATGTTAAGGAAATAATAACTTTTTAATTTATGTACTCGTACATTGGGTTTACACATGATACTTTCTTTAATAGTAAAAGGAAATTTTGAAATCCTGATTGTAACTAACTTTGGTATGCCATACACGCGACGAGTAATCGAATGGAAAGGTATTCACATGATGATTCATCTTAGTGAATTGCTTTCTGATTAATAACGGTTGTATTATTAACAAGTAAAATTGTTTTTGTAGAGTAACAGGCAATATGACACTCCACAATCCATATAGGCTGATTGACATCAGTAGGTACTGTACTTATTCATACCTAACTAAGAAGATGAAGAACATTCATCACATTGTAGCTAATGAGCAGTTAAAGTCAAAGGCGACCGAAATGAGATAAAACCTAGAATTAGATGGCGCGAAGTTTTCTATGTTGTTTGTACTAGGCGCCATAAAATTGGAGTCCCTTTCTAAGATAAACTAGAAGATAAGGAAAAAGAAGACTTATTTCATAAAACACTCATCAAATGCCATGTTATAAGGTCACTGGCATTACTGCCCTTATTTTAAATGAAATCATTAATGCCTTAATTAACCTTTTTTGCTTGACCAAAGCCATAATAACAAAGAGGATCTCATAAGCAAATTATGCTCATAAAAGCGGCAATACACATTTTTTACTTAATAAGAACATTAATTTAGCACAAGGAAAAACCGTGTGAGCACACAATGCTGTTTATTCATTACGAAATGAAATAAATTAATTATACAACACGGTATATAACTTAAGTAGATTTCTCAGACTAATAATGACCAGAAACTAGTGAAATATGTCGTAAAAAGATATTATTGACTAACAAACATAACAGAAGTCAAAGAAATTATGCCAAATCCTTCTCCTATCTGAGAGAAGACACGTGTCCAGCATTGGGACGATAATGGGATTTTTGATGATTACTATTATGATGAGTAAAAAGTTTATTTACGTACGGGTAGACATAATAATATGACACACATAGGAATTTTGTGACCGCTCGAATTAGCTAAATGGATTTTTTGTGTGTTAAGTATGTTATAAGAGACTATTATAAGTCATAAGAGTTATAAGATACAGATAAATATTGAACTGCCACAAAAAATTTCTTCTGCAAAATACCAAAAAAGCAGCAAATGGGGACTAACTATTTTGATGAACAATCGACAGTTAACAGCGAATAAGTTACTTCAAATTTAAAACACTAGACGACTGCTCTGAATCATTGAGGCCGCAAGTGTCGTGCCATTTTATTTTTCATTTTTCAAAGACCGGGGACCGGGTAACAGGTAGAATGGTCTGCGTGCCTAGCCAATGACAGAGCCGATGTTGCCAGCTGAGTTGACCTCAGCTTGAGGCATTTAGGCATTAGTATCACCCTTTGCGTTCAGCGATCAAACTCTCGGTAAAGGTTTGCAACATTTTTAGGAGTAATCGAACACCTGAATAATCGAACACAAAGGTACTTAATTAATAGTAAGTATTTTCTATATAGTCGATACAGCGCGATTAAGGAAATACCATTGCTAAACTCTTTTAAACATGTTTTACTAGGTGGTGCCCGCGACTTCGTCTGGGCAGGATTATTTCGAAAATTTCATACAATATCTTCATAAATTGCAGCCTATGTGTTATTCTGGTGTATAAGCTATATTATTGTAAAGTTTCATTAAAATCCATTCAGTACTTTTTACGTGAAAGAGTAACAACCATCCATCCATTCTTACAAACTTTCACGTTTAAAAGAATAGTATGATTAGCTTCACCTGTATATAGTCATAGTATATACTTGGACTGTAATGGACTTTCGCAAAGTAACGCCTGATACAGTTTATCAAAATAATAATACAATACAATACAATTAGCCTGGTAGAATTAATCATACAGTTATTTATCGTATATACAAACTTAATGGCGTATGATCTTTACTCTTTTAGAATGTGACAAGCACAGAAACCTCCAAGCGGCCGATAAGTTATTATTAATTGCGAATACTTCATCGCCATCTTAATGTCTTTACAGAACAAAATGATATCAATATATATTATGTATTCAAATTATTGCACATCAAAGATGAATGCAGCGTTGAAGTCTTCTGTTAATGTCTTATGAGGACTTTCTTATTAACAATGTTATATTTAGTATAAGAGTTATAAACTCGTCGTTTCTTATCGTGTGCTACAGTACTTGTACAGGACAAACGAGTATCTTATGCAATCTGTACCTATGCCTTTAGCTAGGGATGTTGTTGAAAGGCGATTAAGGGTATATTTCTCATCATCATCAACCTATCATTGTCCTACTACTAGGGACGGGTCTCCTCTGTATGAAAAGGGTTAGTAAGCTACAATCTTATATGTTTATGGGTAACTGAAATATGGCATAACTAATTTCCAGACGTGGGACTTTCTTAGCTCTAAGTTAAATGATAATTATTCATTGTGTACAGATGCTGCTATACTACTATGGATATTTTAATTACGTTCAAGTAATGTAACGAAGTTACATATAGTTACTTGAAATAAAGAGTTATTTAGAAATAAATTATTTCCCTTATTGATTTCGTGGTCATAGCTTAATCAGATTTTAAAATTACGCAATTCAACGAAATAACCGTGAAAAATAAACAATAGGTACGCTTAAGCACAATATTTAAATATCGACATAATAACCGCAGTGTTAATTATACGCCGCAAGCAATTTTCACCCGTTAAAACCAGTAATCACAACAGCTTCTATAAAAAATTGGCGTACAAAACTTAAAAACGGCCACGGAGAAAACGCAAGTTAAGACGAACCGAACTCGTTCCCCGATGGATTCTGTCCGACTACTGTGCATTTACTCGGGTTAAAGCAGAAGGAGACAGACGATGCCGAGACATTGGGTCAGGGTAGGAGCGAGCGAGATGGATATACGTGCGCACACGCCGCTAGAGTTCGGTAGTGATACACGCGCAACGCGCAGGAGGCCGAGCGAGTGCGCTTTCCAGTTCGTGTTCCCGACCCATGAGCAGCTGGTGTGCGGTACGCAAGCCGCTATTGCCACTCGTTTTACTCTAATAAATCGACTACACTTTCTGACGTATCCCGAATAATAATTATGACGTAAAACTGAGGTGGAAACGCGGCACGATCGACGCGAGGCTGTGTTTGTTGTGTTGTGATAAAGGGACGAAACGTGCGGGTTTTTAGGAAATCGCCGGAGCTGTAGAAAATATTACTTTTGAAAAGGTAAGTTATGCCACCAAAGCTCAGGAGGTATTGGGACGCGCTAAGCGCCTATCGACGACGCGAGGAATGCAGTTTGACGGCATACATATGGGCATGTGCAGGAACAAAAGCCTTGTGCACAGTCATCACGGGCTAGTTTTTTTGTTTTGCCCGCTTTCTCGCGAGGGCGGTTGGTTAAACAAGATATATGAACGAAAATGACGTATAGTATCTATGCCAGGTTATGAATTGAACAAGTTTACAAGGTGTTACATGGTTTACACAGGTAGCGGACCAGATCTCATTTACCTGAGCCTGGGATGTACGAGCAAGGGACGCTATTCCCTTTAACGGGAACTTTATTTGAATAGAATGGACGGTCGACGACAAATATTATTATTAAAACACGGTACTTACTCATTTGAAACTTTCAAAATTGTAACGAGTTTTGAAATAGCGTACCTAATGCTTAGGTAATTAGCCTAATCATCGTGAAATAAACGACTTAAATGGTTCATCATAGTTTTACAGGTAACAATTTCATTATTATCAAATTACAAATGTGCAATAAATATAAATCCAATTAAGAAATATTAACTTGAAGGGCAAGTTTAAAGAAACACTACCTGTTTAATTTACTTTGATTTGAACCCGGACGCATTCTAAAAACAAATTAAACAACACCGGTTACGTCTTACTAAAACATATTTCCTTTTGTACTTTGTTGTTCAATAATACTATTTTATACAAACCGTACACTTTTCATAGGTACCTTTAATTTATTGATAACTGCGTGAGGTTTTAGTAGCATTTAATTATCTGTTAAACCTCTGAACAAGCGAAGTCCATATTTCAAATCGTTAAAAAAACAAATTCCTAACAGTGTGCCTTATTTAAATAACAAATGACATACAAGAGACGCGACTAGGAAATAATGGGGTTCCCAGCGCGTACGAGTTACTCTGTACCTATATTGGACGAAAGGGGTATATCTTTAACAGGTCACAAGCATTGAATTCAGATTCTTGTCACGGAGTGTGGACACCACCTGCATTGATAACAATTCTAAGCGTTTTATGATAACCCCCATCTGACAAACATTGTAAAAGTAGAGTGCTCGCCCGGCAACGACTTTAAAACATACGTTTTTATACTAATTGTCAAATCTATTGAGTTTCTGAAAGCAAAATACCTTAATTGATTTCTTCATTATGTTACTCGTAGTTCGCAAATATGTCAAATTTTTCTTTAAGAATCTTATGTCAAACAAAGTTTTAGGGTTTTTACAATGTTACGTTTCAGCATCACAAATTGATTTGATAGAGCTGTACATACGTTTACTTACGTTTTTGTTGAATAAATTTCAATACTAACAGACACCACCGGTTAATGCTAGAACTACTTTGTTGCAGAGTGGTGGAAGATCTAATTCACGAACCAAGTAAAAGCCTCATTTAAGAACGGGAAAATATTGTATATTATATTATATTAAATTGTATTCAAGAATTTATGCCTGTGGTGGTTACAATGCCTTCTTAAATTTATAAAATTTGTCTGAGTCAAAATGATGACTTGTCGAATAATATAAGGAAAGTTAAAATCGTGACATAGTTTGAGCTTGAGGTAAACCTGAATTTCTTAACAACTTCTGAGTTTTAATGGTAGGTAGGTACGAGTTAAAAATTGAAGACTGTTTAATACCAACCTTAATTTGATTTAATAACAAGTTAAGATGAAACAAAATCTTTGACATTCTAAGCCAGTTACAAAGATAACATTTGAACAATTTGACCCATTAGATGATAAAAACGTGACATTTAAGTTTCAGTTTTAATTTCTAGCTTCAAAGACCCATCATGTACAAATACATACAATACCTATAAAAACTTCAGTGGTAACATTTTTGTGGAAGTCAATAGCCATGCAAATGGGTACTTAATCTAGTTCGAAAGCTGATAAATGCGTACCTACTCATATCGTATGCAGTGTGCGCGATATCAATTAACCCATACAAGTTAAACAATGCGCAACTTGTTTACGAATCTTTTGAACACATCTGTCGCTTGACCTTAAATTGATAACGGGCATCAGCATCTGAATAAGCATTCTAGCAACATATGGGAAGATAAATTGCGTCACAACCTGGCTTAAAGTAAGTTTGATAGATCTTCCCAGTGATCACAGCGCAGCTTTTCATTTACATAATCTGGCGATTTTAGCTCTTAGAGAAGAAGTGTATAAATAATCAAGTTTATGCAGATACAAAATTGGTTCCATTACAATGTTTTAACGATTACCTCAAGTGTGTTATTATATATAGAACAAATATTGTTTACATGAGCGTCAACTTGTATGAAACCCAACCCTGCACGTCTAGCGCAACCGCAACGCAAGTATATCCGTATCACTGGATGTTCTATCGATGACGAAAAACACCCGATAACCATTGACGGGCAGCGGATGCGATTACCAATGACAAATACACTAACCATACACAATTACACACATACTGATTTATATCTTACGAAGCGTAGTACTACACGTGAATTCCCATAGATTCAACGAGGTAAACTGTGTGGGTGAAGCAGTCAATGGATGTTAATTACGTCCGACTAGAGACGTCATCGACCGTCGACCAACTGCAGGCCGCGCGGCCGCGGGCGTGATTCGAGTTACACGTAAAGTAGGTACAAAAGCGACAATTCGCCATTCACCAGTATTGAGATCTTGAAGTTACTTAATAATTGCATCTAACGTTCAAATCATAAAAAGTCGGACTGTTTTTTGACTCAAACATCTCGTCACGCTTTTACTTCCCATCACCATAATAAATATTTCTCGTTTATTATTCGAATGTCGATAATGCGTTAGAGGTGTATCGATAATGCTTACAAGCCGTCGGGATTCCTTTCCCACGGACGGGTTGCCGGTATCATATTATAGTGATGACCATACTGTTGCCCTCATGACTGTGGTAATTAGTGTCCATTCAGGGACCAGTCGACGCGTGCCGACATGAGAACAGCAGCTGGTAATCATGCACGTCAAAGTTGTTATCTCAGCGCTACCAATTGTAAATACAGTTTACTGATTTCCTAAATCGAATAAAATTGCTGGTGCGTTTATGATGACTTTTCGTAAGTATTAATTGAAACAGCTTCACAATATAATACAGTTCTAAGACAACTTTAAATTGCTGGTTCACTGATAGATTATGATTGACGGCATACAGGAACAGAGTTAACGAAGTCACAAAGGATTCTTACAAGAGCCTGTTCGTCCGACGCGACATCAGGTCATAATTTAAATGAAAAGATATACCTAGCTCCGTTTTGCTTTCAAGTTTATATTTATGTAGGTGTTCATATATAAAAGAATATGCGGACCATTAAACAATAGCAATGATTCAAGGCTAGTTGTTTATAGTGTAGGGTATAGATAGTAATAGTAAACAAAAAAAATACTTGTAAATTGTCAGATCGAATAGGCGACAGTAAAACAAAACTTTTACCTATGCTTATAAAAAGTCTTTGACGAATTACGTAATCAGTAGACCAATACATAATACTACCAGAACGAGTAAACCATAGCTCAAGACCATAGCGAAACACGCGGCGCGCGAAAAAATGTCGCTTAGCAAAGTTTACCGGTAAACTGGTTTCCGCGTAAAATTCGCGTTGCCACGCGATGCATCAACCAGGCTCGAGGGAGGTAAGGCCAAAGGGGCCCGCGGGGGCGGGGGAGGTTGGAAACGCAGGAGGCGGACGAGCTGCGGTCGGTCGACGACCCGCCGCATGCCCTGCGCCGGCGCACCATTCGCCTTCGCCGCGGTCGGACCCGATCTTAACACGATTACGAGATTGTTGGCAAATTTTATGAAAATTTACGAGTACATTAAGTAGTTTTTATTTCGTTTAACCACCACTAAGTTTCAAAACGTATAAGAACTATTTACAAAACGTCTTTTGCTTAAATGCATGCATTATTAAAATACATGAATGACTACTTATTATGTACTTATATTATGTAATTCTAGCTAAACCAACCAACAAGACAATAAATTAGATATAATTATTAAACAGCTTTAGCCGATTGACAGACCCTGCAGCAACCGCATTCCA
>DWAV01002722.1:0-10725 GCA_018231305.1 Noctuana lactifera | reverse complement strand
ACGCGCTAATCTTAGGAACTACTGGACCGATTTGAAAAATTGTTTTAGTGTAAGATGGTCCGTTTATCGAGGAAGGCTATAGGCTATCAAGTGTTACGTTGCAATTCTTAACGCGGGTGAAACCAGGGGGCACAGCTTGTATATAATAAAACTTGAACATGATATAGTGCATTGAAAACTTTGTAATATTTTTAAGCGTATTGCCTGCATGCAGAAGTGTGAGATTGTATATACATAGTTATGGTTTTAGTTAAGATTTTTTTTTGATAACTGAATAATAATAATGTAAAAAACTAAAATACAGACCTGTCATAATTGCCATATTGATATCTTGAATTTTTTGGATGAAACGTTGGTAATTTCTGTTCCCCTTCAGATAAGCTTTTCAGCTTGGTACGATGGGGAGATGCGGGACGCTCTGCTGTGGTTGCACGGGTCTGGGGTCGTGCCCGCATCCATGCTCCGGGCTGAGGAACCACTGGACTGACTATCTTGTCTAAAGAATCCATACGCCTCAGCTTTTTTGCATCTTTTCCCTTCTGAGAACTGTTCTCACTTTCACTGCAAGATCTCTTTCGTGCCTTTGAAGTTGATGGCTCAGGAGGGGGAGGTTCTTTTATTCCCTCCTCAGGGGGTACAGTGACTTCAATTGATGGCGGAACAGTCTCTGTCGTACGACGCCTTAACCGAGGCTTCTTACGAGGCTTCCTTCGCTGCATTTCAAGTCGTTTTTCATATTCCTCGTTGTCGAGAGGCTCCATAAGGTTAAGAGGATCTCTAATGTTAGGTGGAATGATCACATCAATTTTCGCCTTATGCCTCGGCGGCGTCGGTAAGGGTGACGATTCAGGTGTCACCGCGTTCATAGCTCGATTTATATCCTCATCCTGCAAGCTGTTAAGGTTGAGAGGATCTGAAATGTTGCCGCCAAGAAGAAATTTTGTAGGCGGAATAAAAACTTCCTTACGGGGTCTGTTGTAAGGAAGGAAAAACTTGGATAAGGTTGGGAAGCTTTGTGCGCGTTTCCTACTTTGCTTGAACTTTGTGCCCTGCTGGATCCTCCTTATCCTGTCAGTAACTTCCTTAGAAGGCACGTGGCTCTTCTTTCCGTAGCGAGACTTTTTCTTTGCTTTCTTAACACTCGAGCCGGTTGTATCACCTTCCTTAGCAACCACATCACCACCAGGTGGATCTACGGTAGCACTCACATTCAGAGATTGATCAGTTGAATCTACCGCTTCGCTCTCCGAAATATCGCCAGCATCGTTTTCATTGCTAGTAATTTCACTCTTATTAACACAAGAAAGTACATTTTCCTCAGAACTACCCATCGTTGATTGAATAAATTCACATGTTACAAATTTATTGTATCGAAAATCAAATTTACCGCCACTCCGGCTCTTGCAAAATGAACAAGGACATCCGTCAAAGAGTGATAAACAGGTTTAACAATGCTATTGTATTCGGCAACAAATGTTTTTCTTATTAAATAGTGCACGCAAACAATCCTATTACTTATTTTATAACGATTCTAATTCCTAATAGCTGATTACACCTTGATAACGTCACAAAACTAAAGATATCAACCACACCACACCACACCACACACGACTTATAAACCACGAAATACCTAAAATCCTAAGCCTGCCTACACCAGAAAATGGCAATTAGACATAACTTCAACAGTGTTGCCATATAAACTGTATTACTAACATAATTATAATTTATATATTATCCTAGTTAGCTCTTTATACTTTTATACTTAAATCTTTGACTTTGTTGTACTAGTTCATAGTACATAAATTAATATTACTGTATTTTTTACTTACTGTGTTGAATCATATTGAACTATGGCAATGATGAATGACAACGACAATGTCATTGATTATAGACATTTTACAATGATGAAAAAGATTTTGAGCGTAATTATTGTAAATAATAAAGTATGTATTTCGCACTCGCATTTTGCACCAGTCTTTCAAGGTCTTTTTGCCACTTGGATGAGGTTGAAAAGAGGCGTTTATTTTACCATAACCGCTACCATAAATGCCATAGAGTATTATAGAAATCACGAAACTAAATTACATTTACTCTGTATCTTGTTCTACAATACATTCTAGTCTGTATTCTGCAAATTATTTTTTTTATGGCAATTCAGTGAAACACTAGCACAGTTCGAATTTTGAAATTAATGTCCGTTTAAGAAGTTGACAACGATTATTCGTGTTGTATGTGATTTGTTTGTTTGGTGAATTTGTGTTTGTGCTTGAATGAAACTATTTAGGAGTGTTAATAAATAATACGGTATGTAGTTTTTAAATTGTTTATTATGTTTATATATTATATTAAAGGTATATAATTTATAGTTAGGCACACTATTCGTGTTACTTTTAGGCCAACGATTACCAAACCTCAAACATTAACTTTCGAACAATATTAGTAGCATTTTAATAGCGTAAAACTCTTATGCGACTTACTTACTGCGGCTACATCTTAAACTAGGCCAAAGAAATTTGTATCTAACTTAACTCCTTCAGAAAGAAGTGAGTATTGTGAACCTCAAAATAATATGTGCTACATTATTTTAATGTAGGGTTAAGTATGGGTGGCAGAAATAAATTTTGCCTTCAATTTCTTTTATTTTCAATGGAGGCTTTCAGTTATTAGAGGTCCTACAACCTATGCAATCCATACATTTCAACTTCAAGTAATACTAAAGTCCTCCCTGAAGTTTACCACAGATTTATTGCTACACCTGGGGACTACAAAATTATTGTAGTAAGCACAAGTTTATTTATTTGACTTAATTTAATATTATGGGTTTCATACATAAATTATTGTTTCTCTGTTAAGGCATACAAAATTTTATAGAATAGCTTACATCTATAAAAATATGTATCAAAGAGCTACACTGAAAATGAAAACTAAGTTTATAATATATATATGAAATATTTGTTTGCAGATGTCACGCATACCAAAACTACCATCGAGTGTTACAAAGGAGAACAGACCAGGATTTGCAAATATTCGCAATACAACAAGAACTATTGGTAATGGCCTTAGCGAAACTGAAAAGAAGAATTTGTTGTTAAATCACACAAAACCTGTTCGGAATGGCACTACAAATATTGCTCCTGCACCTCGCATCAAGAGGTCAGCAACAGCTCCGACGTCCACAAGTGTGCCAGCTAAAGTGGCAAAGGTTGAGAAAAAACCTGCTACTGTTGCTCCAAAAATCCCACCATATGATTATAAGGCAAGATTTAATGACTTACTAGAAAAACATAAAACAATAAAGTGTGAATTGGGTGATCTCAAAGAAAGGTATATGGAAGTCTCTGAAGAATATGAAAAAAATAAAGAAACAATGGAAGTTAGTGTTAGTGAACAAAGCAGATTAAAAGAAAAGCTATTGAATACTTTGAGCGATTTAAGAGAAAAATCCAAGGAATTTGAAAATATCAAAATTGATTTTGAAATTCTGAAACATGAAAATGAAGAATTACAGAGTAAAACTAGGTTATTGGAGGATGTCACAAAAAGTTTAAAATTGAAATCTGTTCAACTGGATAAACTTGAAGAAGAACATAAGGAGTTAACAAGACAGCACAAAAGTCTTAAAGAAGAGACTGAAGCATTAAGAGTATTGACTGATCACCTTAAAAAAATATCTATTGAATATGACAAATTACAACTTGATTATAAGGAAGCAAAGGATACAATCACCAAAAATAAAACAGACACTGAAGCATTGCAAAACATTTTAGCAACCATGTACAAAGATCAGAGAATTTTGAGGAACACTATCCAGGATTTGAAAGGCAATATAAGAGTGTATTGCAGAGTACGACCTCCTTTAGAAGCAGAGTCACCTAAACCATTATATAATCTTAATGTTCTTGATGCTTGCTCAATAGAAGTTGAAAAGATTGAATTATTAAACTCTGCCAGAAAAGGTAAATCCCAACATTCATTCTCCTTTGATGGTATTTTTACACCACACTCATCTCAAGAGGATGTATTTGCAGAAGTGTCTCCGATGGTGCAGTCAGCATTAGATGGTTATAATGTTTGCATTTTTGCATATGGCCAAACAGGCTCTGGTAAAACTTATACCATGGAGGGGGGTTGTGGTGTAGAAAAATATGGTATTATACCCCGTTCTATAAATATGATATTTACTTGCATGGAGGATTTAAAAAGGATGGGATGGGAATTGTCAATCAAAGCATCTTTCCTTGAAATATACAATGAAATCATTTATGACTTGCTTGATTCAAGTAAGGATCAAGAAAGTCATGATATCAAGATGGTCAACTCAAAAGGCACTGACTTATACGTGTCCAATTTAAAAGAGGAAGAAGTTAAGAATACTCATGAATTCATCAGATTCTTGTTATTTGCCCAACGTAACAGACAAACTGCTGCTACATTAAACAACGAACGTAGCTCTCGATCACATTCTGTCACACAAATCAGGATATCAGCTATTAATGAGAAAAGGAAAGAGAAGTTTACCAGTAATCTAAATTTGGTTGATTTGGCTGGGTCAGAAAGTGGGAAGACAACTCAAAGGATGGATGAAACAAAACACATCAATAGATCTTTATCAGAGTTGTCTAAAGTGATTTTGTCGCTTCAGACAAACCAATCACATATCCCTTACAGAAATTCTAAACTGACCCATCTCTTGATGCCAAGTCTTGGAGGCAATTCAAAAACCCTTATGTTGGTCAATATCAACCAATTTGATGAATGTTTCAATGAGACTCTTAACTCCCTAAGGTTTGCCACAAAGGTCAACAGCTGCAAAACCAATAAAGCTAAGAAAAACATTACTATGGTTGACTCTTAAATCTTTTAGATTTTACTCTATAGCTTTTATTATTGACATTATATTAATTATGACTGAATATTTTTACTGTAACCACCATTTGTACCACCTGTTATTTTAATATTTGTATCAACTCACGCAATACATTTAAATTCAATACACATGTTATTATTAATAACGTAGAATACATTTTTTTATTGGACATTTATTTGTTATGAAGACGTCAAATAAATGAAAATTCTATAGATTTAGATTGATTTAAGCTAGAAATAACTTACTTTAATGTAATGTTGCATGCAACACATGTTAGCTGGGCACTTCACATATTTCAAAAAAATATCCTATAGTTTGATGAATCTGGTGGAAACAATATTTTAATTAACATGACCACAGCAGCATAATACATTATCAATGCCACAGTCTTAGACCTCAAGCATAGGAATACATTTATGTACAAATTGAAATATGAACTTTACTACTATTTATGATTGTAAGGGAATGTCTATGGGATATAGTAATTAACTAATTACTTAGCATAATAGTGGCTTGCATACTTGGTTAGCACTTCTAATGGCAAGGTGTGGCTTTACAAAGTTATTTATAAATAAACCCGATGAATTTTCCCGATTTTGTGAAGTTGAAACCGCGAGGCACATCTAGTATGATAATAAATCAATATTATGTGGCCCGAAAAAGGAAAAAAGTTAAGTAGGTATGACTGACTGATTGAGAAGGCCTTGTCATTCAGAATTTACTAAACTGCCTTCGATAAAATTTAACAGTCAGGTAAATTAGTTTAAGTTTTTTCGTTACGTAGCCAGTAGCTTAAAATATTTTTAAGAAACAAAATTGTTGATTCTGAATAGAACAATGCTGTTCAAAATGAAGCTGGTTATTCATAAAATAATGTTGTATGCGTTTCTGACTTATTTGTTTTTTGTATTCTGTTGCTAGATCTTGTTTGTAAAAGACATCTTGACATAGGTACATTATAGATTTATTATTTTGATTCTCTTTTTAGCGGTTAGTTTTAGATATTAAAACAGGCTTATAAATAAACATCGTTATCTTAATATTATTTCTTTTTTTTTTAATGTAACAATGTTTCCATCTCCCAAATTATTCATACAATAAAAAAAATTTATACCAAAGAACTTTAATGAACATTATGGTTCGATATCGATTGGATAGATGGCAGTGGCGACCGCACGCTAACGGCCTCTCGCCTAATGGGCTGCAAAAGAAAAGTTAATGAATGTTCACTACCTACTGTTAACCAAACTGAGAACAGGAATCCAAATTCATCATAACTCAGTTTTATTATTGTGTGCTCTGTAACAATTAAAATTTAATCATTACGTAGTTGAATTATAAAATTAACGATGGTTGCTGTACTTTTATGTCAATTTTGGGCTCATAGTTTCTGCCCGCAACAAGTGGTGGCTTAGAAGATACGCTCCATTCAATTTAATTTATTAAGTATAATGGATGATATTGAAATGTTCTTATAATTATTTTTAATACTTAGTTAATGATGATAAATTTTGAAACAACGCACACATAATATATGTTGCTTATTTATTGTATGTTTAGTATGTAAAAATAACTACAAAATATTTATTTTATAAGAGTTTTATATAATGTAGTTACCAAATAACGTCTAGTAGGTAATTGTTTTTAAATAAACAAAAGGTACCTGCCTACGAGTATATGTAAAAAATAAGTTTTTAAATAAAATATCGCACTAAAAATCATAATAATATATTTCATTAAAGTTAAGGACTAGATCAAATTAACAGGCGATACAATAAATCGTGTTTTCTTTCACATGCACAAACACAAGCGTTTTTCTGCACAGCTCCATGCCATTGCTCGGGCGCAGGAAGAGTGCACACGGGCACGTAGGCCAAGCAAGCGGTCCTCTAACCGCGGGGCGAGTCCAAGAATTTTGCTTCCCGGCGTTTCAACGCGACACGTCAGTTTCTGTCGCATCTGACAACTTTGCAGTTTCTATGGTTTCGATCAGTCTATCTAACCCGTACAGGAAGCCTTCTTCGTGATTTCCCTGGTCCCAAGGCTTACGATGTGTCACTTGCATACCTTCGGGCACTCGTCGAGTTTTAGCAAAATCTATTAACCACGCACCGACGCGTTCGTCGTCGTATATGATAAATATGCTACTGCCGACGATTTCGTGGGTTCGGAAAAATTCAGATTTTTCAAAATGGCTTCGGATCTCACGGAGCCGTGCAGCAATGGCGCGACGGGCTCGCTCGTCGTTGCCCAAAAATTTTGCTATCGTCGCTGCTAGTTGACGAGGCTCGCGTACTTTCTGAAGATCGTTAAGAGGTGGACATCCAGGCAGTTTCACCGCCTCAATACGGAATCCTAGTTCTGCTGAAGAGGATTGTTGTTCGCGGAATTGCATGTAACGCAGTTTAGTTACCGCGCGCGCTGCGTGTTCCGCTTCGGTGGGAGCATTGGGATCTAGACGCACCATTTTCTCGTACAGATCTGGGCGAGCACGGGCGTTGCTAACTTCATCTTCGAGGAAGGTCCGTGTACCCATCTTGATGTCCATAACATGAGGATCACGGAATCCGTGCAATAAGTCTTGGAGCTCAATGAAATGTTCTCCGCCATACTCCAGTTCCCGATAATAGCGTGGGATGGCATTGCGCATGTGAGGGCAAGCGGCGAGAGCTTCATAGGCATCCCTTTCTGGATTGTGAGAAGTATGATCGCCATCGGAACGACGCTTCCAGACGGTGCCGGGACCGGCGGGGGCTAGCGATCCGGGATGGCCTGACAGCTGGAACCATTCTGACGACCGTGACTTCAACAAAGCGTCTGAAGCTGGGGCCGACAACTCTAACGCATTCTGTAACAATTAAATAAGAATATTGAAAACCTAGAAAAAAAAGTAATGCGCCCTTTCCATAAATTTTAATTTTCTTAAGATTTCAAAGGATGTAAAAATTAATGAAGTAATTTAAATGGAAAAATTATTTATTTATATTTTGAAGAATATGGATACCTAGTTTAGAATGTCTTTAACAAGGAAAAGCACTGATTCCATAATTAAAATTTGTCGTTATAAAATGTCGAATACTTACAATTGCTAGAAATTTAAGTAAATCGGAGGGTTGAGAAGTTGGTGTGGTGGGTACGGGCACGGCAGCGGGAGCAGGCTCTACAGAGGAGGTGGAGCGCCTCCAACGCTTGAACAGAGCACCTTCTTCTTTGCCGCGCCAGCGCTCCTCATCTTTACCGGAAGCAACCTGAGGACAATGGAAAATGCACGTTGAAACACCTTCTCTTGACAACAAAACACTGAGACACTTCCTTATAAGGTTTAAAACACTGATCACTTTGTGATGACGTACCGCTATAATTTTGTTTGCGGCATAGAGAAGACCACCAGGGCCGAGACGGCTCAACACCGACGTGCGAGAGACGCTGTTCATCTTGCTGGTGACGGTCATTGCGTACAAGTGACTTAGGCGTAGGAGCGAACACAAATGAGTAGAGTAACGCGCGAGAAGCGATCGACGTAAGTGAATCGACGTCTACTGCTAGCTTGCGAGTGGTGTCGGTGGTAGGGACGCGTTTGCTTTTATAGAGACCTCGGATTCGCGTGACGTTGACCGCCGCGCCCGCGCCGCGGCCCACCCGCAGACGGCGCGTATCGAGTTTTCCTAGCCAGCTCTTCTGTTTTTCTCCAAACTTAAATTGCATTGATCGCACGAGCCGGAGCGGTGTGCCTCGTGGCGCCATGAAAGTACATACATGTCGGTGTTTACACGTCATTTAACGATGTATATCAAATTAAAACGTTCGAGTATTTGTTATATAAACTTCGAATGTTTTTTAACCGTTTATTTATACGTTGCCGGTGTTTTGATCTTGTCAGTTTTATTTTGTTTTTTACTCTTCATATTTCGAAACGTCCATTAGCCAAGAGTTCCAAAATAAACTGGGAACTAAAATTGATAAATTTTTTATCCTGGCAGCGACATACCTATAGGCAGATAATTCCCAGACCTTCCTGGTACAAACTGTAGTCACTGTGACTTCGCAATAATAGAACAATAATTCTAAATAAATTAAACAACCATGTCATTGTTTCTCTGCTCTACTGTAATGAATTTTAAGGAAAATAATAATCAGAACAATTTATCAAAATTAAACCTTAGGTATGTAACAGACCGATCAGACGACGGAGCATTTTATTGTGATATGTTATTTCAAAAAAATTTTACTATTATGATTTATGACAACACGTTTTGCCAAAAGTACTGTTTATTTAACTTTGATAGGAATATAATTGATTGATATTTACGAGTAGGTATTATTATTTAGTTCCAAAAAATTAATAATTAAGAATTTTATACAATGCATTTAATTTAACAAACCGTTTATTTAATTTACATCAAACCGTTTCCACGCAGATAAATTACAAAACAAATCTCGCTATAATATTTAACTAGAGTAATCTGTTTTAGGAAGATCAATTTTCAACTTTTCTATTTTACTTAGAGACATATACAGAGAGCTACTCAAGCAGGCTGTGTATGACGACGAGGCGGGCGCATGTCCTTGTATGACGCAAGGGGAGATACGCTCCAATAATACTATGACGCTCGAGCTCCTGAGCCTTGAAGGTGGTTACGAAATGACGTTCTACCACCAAAAATTGCGTAGTTGTGTTACGGAAATACTTAAATTAAACATAAATGAAAAACCTATATATAACCTATAGTACTTAAAAGAAAACGTATACAACTAAACTTAAAAACAATATAATCAATATACTTATATATAACTATTCAAATTACAGAGAGTCATTCCTAATGATGCTAAGATCTCATTAGATGGATGTTTTGTATTTTATTTTGTGTTTAGATAAGATATTTCTGAAAGGCGTTTATTGTACACAAGTTTAATATAGAGATATGCTCTTAGTAACTAAGTACAATATTTTAATAGTGTTCTTTTGGCGAAATTTTTATATTTTTGTTGATAGCTTTATCTTTATTCACAAGTATCCCAATTATGTAGGTATTTACAGATACAATATATTGAAGTGAGGTACATATTTGAGCTAAGTGCACAAAGTCGTAGACTTTAAAAAATTGCCTACCTTACTAATTTCTTTTAAATAGTCTTGACATAGAAAATAACGTTAAAGACCTACCGACAATTATGCTTTGTAGGGATACTACCTACCTATAAAAAAAACTTAAATTAGCTGTAGGTTGGACAAACAATTATTATGGTAAGCAAGAAAGGTCGTGGACAACATCAGCTGTTTATCAACGAATTCTCGCGTCAAGTAGGTACTCAATGCACTCACAGAAAATTGCAACAAAATAAAAATAAAATTATGTGAAGAAAACACTGCTTTATCCATGTGTCCATAGCTCATCTAAAAGTAATAAACTGTGTCAACAATAAAGTTAAAAGGATCGCATTTTAATATAAACATAATCCAATGCATAATG
This sequence comes from Noctuana lactifera, assembly GCA_018231305.1. Classification (NCBI taxonomy): domain Eukaryota; kingdom Metazoa; phylum Arthropoda; class Insecta; order Lepidoptera; family Hesperiidae; genus Noctuana; species Noctuana lactifera. The sequence goes on along the minus strand of DWAV01002722.1, from coordinate 387 downwards.
TACGATTATGTCTATAGCGTAACGAGGTCCCCTCAACAGAAGTCAAAACAATTTGAAATAATCGCTAGGCGGGCATTTTTTTTTTTTGCTCTTAATAATGATAGATAATTGACACACAAAAAGTTAGACACTATATCTGTGCGAATAGAACCGTAGAGCCGAAAAGCTGACGTTCGTCATCAATGGCCGAGACTGGTTTAGCCTTCAAGAGATTAATAGAGTGTGTAATTCGATTGTAATTTAATAATTTAGCCTGTTGATTATGACATTGCATTAGATTGATTGAAATGATTACGATTGAATTACAAGTATTTTTTTTATAATAATTAATACCTATGTACGCAGTAGTGCAGTAAAAACAGAGATTCATACTGAAAAAAATTTTTA
>DWAV01002721.1:0-10726 GCA_018231305.1 Noctuana lactifera | reverse complement strand
CCGGCCGCGCCCGACGTTGCTTAACAATGTGATCGCTAGCGATCCACACTACCAGCGGGGCTATGCGCGCTTCAGATCTAGATCTTCGTATCAGATCTAGGCTGTATATAAATAGTAGTGCTGTATATAATAGTAATAGTGTAGTAATAATGTATGTAGGCAGTGAATACTCGTTGCCTACCTATTAAAATAAAATAAGGATTGTTTAGTATTCAAAGATATACATTATACGTACTATAACAATATAGCAAACCTCATATCTTAATATTCACATGTGGTTTATAATAGAACAATAACCGTTATTAGAACAGGAACCGTGCTTCGCATATACGGTAGGACAATTGCTTCAATTTACAATAACCACATATTGTAATGAGAACATTTGAGTTTCCCGAGTAGGGATTGCTATCCCGCAGCTCGTTCAATCCCGTGGTATTTATATGTCATATTTGAAATTATTGTCCCATATCTTTGAAATTAACCTTTAAAATCAAATTTAAAACTCTTGATTTTCGTGTAAATAATCAAATTTTACCAAACATTTCTTACATTAAGCAACAGAAATTATTTCTTTTCTATTAATTAAGTATAAGTATTAGTAATTAGTAAGCGCTGGCGCTCTCTGCAGAGCGGCAACGTCGCGCTTGTAACATTAGTGATTCGTTATTTACGGGAAAGTTCTAGTGCCAAATTCATAATTTGCGGGATTCCGAAGTTAAATAAAAGCAGCGGGATCCCGTTTTGCGGGATTGCAATCCCTACTCTCGAGTACCTAATATTATATATCACCTATATATAATAATAATACTACAGTCAGCGTGGTGGACTGTGGCCCAAACTCTTCTCATATTTAAGAGGAGACACGTGCCCAGTAACCAGACTCTGGTGGGTTGATGACACTTAATGATGTAATGTGTACTAAAATAACCGTAATTTTTAACTAGGACATTGGTATTTTTATTGAAAATATATAATTTAATTTCAATCGTTTTTTGAAGATCATTTATTACTAACAGATTCTTGTTTAACCTTGTAGGTACTTATAGATCTGAAACCAATAGCAATTTTTTTTATTGTTTACCAAAAACATGAAAAGATTACTTTATTTCGGAACGCAAAATCAAACTAATCGACCTCGGCAGGCATTTTCAATTTCACCTGCGATTTCCATATTCGATGAGTCGAAACTCCACGATAGCGCGGCCGATGAATTTGCATAGAACAGGAAAAAAGTCTTCAAACGCAATATTACGAGCGTCACTATTTACATACTACATTTCCCTGTCTTTGTCCTTGTTTCTTTATTAAGAGATGAGTATTCAGTAAGAAGACTAAGCTTAGCCCCGCAACTTCGTCGCGTGGACTTTAGAATCGGGCCCTAAAAATCAAAAATATAGTAGACTAGCTTTTGCCTGCGTAGTTTTCATAATTAATTGGACCAAGGAATCACATTGTCCTATACCAACTTTGCCCCCTTTTTCACCCCCTTAGGGGTAGAATTACTAAAAAACCTTTCCTAGCGCTCACTTACATCATGAAAGGAACCCATACCTATACCAAATTTTAAGTTTCTAGGTACAGAAGTTTCGGCTGTACTTCGATATATAAGTCAGTCAGGTTTGCCTTTTATGTATAGATTGAACCAAATCGCCGCAAAAGAGAGGGCTCACAAGCTCATGAATCCCGGTCTGACATCGGCTGTGGATCGCTAGGTTATAAGAATTAGTATTAAATAGTATAATGTTCACTCCACCAATCCGCATTGGAGCGGCGTGGTGGAGTAAGCCCCAGGCCTTCCCCAGTTGTGGGAAGAGACCCGTGCCCGGCAGTGTGACATAAAAAGGGTTGAAGACATGCAGTATATGGATTAATTATTTAAATTAATATGTTAAGTAAAGTATACAGTTTCCATTTCGCACCTACTGCACCACCCCAAAGACTATAATCTAAATATTGATACCTATGTGCTTAAAATACTACGCTTGTGCTGTAATAATAGTAGTAAGTTCGTTTAACCTCATGGTGTCGTAGTCAAAGGGATCCTGTATACCCAAGATTGAATCAAGCCATATTAACATTCTAAGCTTCGTCAAAGCTGCATTCCTTCGACTACGGTGCAGGGATTAGCCAAAGCGAATAGTTTCCTTGGCGAAATATACGTAGCTGATGGATTTCAAAATATTATTCTCATATTAAGCGAGGGAGTTTTAAACTAGTTTAGTAACAATGGACTTATGCAAAGTAACGCCTGATACGAATAACTATAATGACTTTTAGGCTTAGAACGTTTGGAGGATGCATCGTACAACATCTGGGGCCTTATTCGCTATGATACACGAGATTTCTGATCAATGACGTGTGATTTCATAACGCGCTTAAAACATAAACGTGGGTTCGAAACGCTCCACGCTACCAAAAGTATAATAATATACACTACGTGTGATGCGACAATCGTGGAATTATGCGTGGAAAGATCATAATAATACGCGGCGCGTTACGTATTTTTAATGTCATAGTGATTAAGCCCTGGTCTTGCGGTGGGCATTAGATGTTTCACATAAAAATATAGTGTGGTGTTTAAAATACCAACGCAAAATAATGTTTTTGAATTTTTTATGATAATTAAACCATTCATATTTAAAAATTAAGTAGTGTTTCAACCGGGTTTAGGAAACCGAAATGTATTCCGGCACACAAAGGTGGCAGTTATGACACATGCGACAACTTAACATTTTTATTGCGCGCTTGCCGGCGTTTCGCATTGGACTGTGTAGCGCTACGATGATGTAAAGCAGTTAGTAAGGTTTTCATTCTAATCTCGCATCAAAAAAACCGACTTCAAAGTTGTCGCGTACATACTTAAGTGTTTTCATGGATGCCGTTGTCAGTACTGGACCAAATTAGAATGTAACCAAACGAGAAGCGTAAGCTTTCAAATAAAAAAATCATCCAAATCCGTTCACCCAATTGAAAGTTATCAGGTAACACAACATTAAAAAAATTTTTTTTTAAAATACAGTCGAATTGAGAACCTCCTTCTTTTTTTTGAAGTCGGTTAAAAATTAAAACGTAAGAACTTAAAACAAACAAACTTAAAACAAGGAACATCCAGACTGACAACATCAGTGTACAAAGTCATCAAGTGGAAATAATTAGGGCGACCACAAAAACAATTTGTGACCCGTAACGGAAATGCTAGGAAATTCAACGCAGCGGCTTGTTTTATATCCCGTGGCGGCTAGCATAACTTCGACGAAATTTCCTGCAGCGAATTTCACTGCAAATGGAAGATGAGCCTTGTACGGGTATGCTGCATTATTTTGTACTCCGTTTGAGTATTAGTGCTCGCTGCTCTAAACTTGTGTTTTGAGTAGTTTTAAGAATTTTAGTTAGGATTTTTTATATGTACAAAACGTGACCGTATACATATTATAATATACATATATGCATATTTTTTTTTTTGGATCATATTAAGTAGCAGACGAGCATGCAGGCCACCTGGTGTTAATTGGTCGCCTCATGTAAGTGTGGCCGGCAACTGCACCTTTCCACCGAAACACAAATGAATTGCTTCAGTTGCTTCACGGCAGACATGGGTGCAGCGGTGATACTTCCCGTTCGAACCAAACAAGTTCCCTACAGATTTTTTTAAATACGCTATTTATGATGACTGTCATATCATGCAGTGCATGAATCAATACATCATATCCGTGAATAGTACGGAAATACTACATGTTTTTAATCGAAACTATGTAAATCAATCCAATTCTCCAATGTCAAAATGTATGTCTTTGTATGTTATATCCATTATTAACGTACAAGCAAAACATTATTATATTCAATAACAACTTAACCCTTTTAAAGCCTTTTAACATGATTAAAAGGTTGACGACCTATGCGATGCAGTGGTTTACAGCCAATCTGCTATTCGAAGGGGTTCGATTACCGACGCGGCTAAAACTTAAGTTATGAATTTAGTTATTCTGTTATCTGTCCGGGTATTTGTTTGCTTGCCTTTCTTTGCCATGGTAGTCACAACACAGGGAATCCTAGTGTAGGGCTGTAAGTGTGAAGCGTTATTTAAAACACAGAGAAACAAAAAGAATTTCCTACTACCTCAATTCATGCATGTAAAAAATTGCCTGCTAAAAAAACCTGAACATTATCGTTGTAGAGAAAACTTTATTTTCCCATCGACTACGTCACTATCACCATAGACCAGTACATGGTGTTTGATAAATGGTCCTTTATTTACATATTGCGCCATCCAGCCGGGAAGTTGTTCTCTTATCCAAAAGATAGTTGGGTTTGGCATCGAGTGTGAAAAGGGTTCCCTCAATTTCCGTTGGTTTTAGCCACTTTTTGAGTATTACGTCCCTCTTTATCTGTCTAATGCATTTAAAGCGTGTTAGAGAGAGAGGGAAAACGCAAACGATGCAAGAGATAGGGCCCTGTCAGTAACATTCCCCATTAAAATAGTTTCTCTCAAGTTTTCCAAGTGAAATGTGGAAGTTGCCTAAATTATTTTATACGCGTTGCCGTCGGCGCTTGCGGTAAATCAGAAATGGTGTTTGAAGTTGTCTACTATCTGCGCGATGCAATTCTGCTTCAGATCTGCTTTAGAATTTTAAAGATGTTTTTAGCTTTATAATGAAATATTGGATAATTAAACACATCTGTTCATAGTGGTTCAGAGTTGGAACTATTAAAGGCTGACTGACGGATTTTTGTTGATTAAATTTATTGGTTGTATTAATTTATATTAGTAATATTTGTTTATATTAACTTTCGATTTACTATACATTAAATACTAGTAACAGAAGCTTTGGGAATGTGAACTTATCTTTATAGCAGCATTAATCGTAGGTATTTATATAAATGTTTAGATAAAATTAACATTTGCAGGCTCTAATAAATGCATTTGTAAATAAATAAATAATTATAATTACTTAATTACAACATGCCAACCTATTAATATCTCTAAGCTGCACCATCAGGTCATACCTACCTCTTACCTTTACAAAACTTTTCCTCGTAGTTACATTACATACAAAAAAGCTGTCTAAGTGAGTACGGCTCAGAATTTTCCAGTAAAGACATAAAAATGTTTTTACAACCCCTAAGAAGCTTAAGACCTGTCGAGTGACGTTGCCACTTAATTTGTACGAGAAATTGACGAATAACGTCTCTTGTACTTTCTTGAAAGTTTTAGTAAAGCCAATTAGTTTTGAAAAGAATTTCATTCACGAGCATTTATTATGAAAAATGTCATCAGTAATAAGTTAGTTAGTTGCAAACTTTTGTACGCTCGTAATCACAGAAAGCCTTAGGATTCGTAGATACTTTTGAAATGACATTCATTGATAAATAAGTACTACTTTAGGTGATAGAGAAGTCCACAATATGAGCTGCGATCATAACTAAGATATGACTAATAGGGGCATTTCGGGATAAACTTAAACTGATAATACCAGCTAGCGCCCCTATATCCCGAGGGGTGGCATACGATGAAGGCTTAGAAACAACCAAGTCCAAAGCCAACCTCAGCTGGTTTTAGTGAGTAGCTACATAAGTTCTTATAGTGAGTCGCTAATAGCCAACGCAACCGGCTGCATTGGTATGCATGAGCATTCACCACCTCCCGCGCATCTCCGGAGGGTAGCACTTACCCAATTCCGGCACTTATTTTAACTACCGCGAAGCTAATCAAAATAAGTAGAGCAAACCTTACCCGCTCTTGAACCTGAAAAGCATATGGAACCTTGTGAAGGCAAAGTAGAGCGAGTCAACAAAAGTCAAAAAGTACCTACTCTTTGAAATTCCGTATTCGAAAACGACCCGATGTCCGCTAATTCGTAATTACCATTCATAGAGGATGGCGCTCTGCTAACAAATGCGATTAACTTGATTGGGCCACTTTATTTACTTTTTATGTCCCTGCCTTTCCCGATGAGACGAATAAGTTTCCCGTGACTTTTCTTTAGCTGAACCAATTGGATTATGCTGGAACTGTTGGTTTGTTGGAAGGTCTAAGTTTTTGCAGGAGTTAATTATTGATTTTTTTCTGATTAGTTAAGAATGCTTTATTGTAAATTATGATCAATAATTGTGTAAATATTGTTATTACTATCAGTGGTGATAGCCCGTTGGTTAAAGAATTACATAAATAAATAAATAATGCTTTACACTCACAGCTTCCACAAGTGTGGGGTGCCATGTCGTGGGTGCCATGGATACATACAAAGACAATTACATAACACCCAGACCAAGATCCGAGATCATTATTTAAATTTTTACCCCGCCGGGAATCGAACCCAGGACCCTTCAAATGTTGAACCGGCTCGGTAACCACTATAAACACTAGGTATTCAAAATTAGGCCTAATAGAAAGGACCGTTAAAGTTATGATTCGGTCCGCAGTACTGTTTGTAGCTCAAGTACGAGCCGTGCAATAAAACATCGATTGCGATACAACAAAAGAATGAAACAGAATTATGTATAGAGAAATACATAATAATTGAATGTAATAAACAAGTCATTTCGGAGGGAAATAAATTGATGATATTATCGTCAATAACTTATCACCGATTCGTATTGTCGTTTCGAGTGACGTTGAGACCGTTAAGGGGTAATTCAATTTCATTTTCAGAATGAATTGGTTTTAAGTGCCTGTGGTTTTTTATACACTATTAAATAATTTATGGATGAGTTATTGATGTGATACTCCATAATATTTTCATGTTATTGGTTATTTTAGTTGTGTATCGTTAAGCTTGTATTTTGGTTAGATTCCAGCACAATTAAATTAAATTCAGACAGAAAATGCATTATCTAAATATGGTTTAGGAATCGGTTTGATCTAATGTAACTAGCGAGAGACTTAAAAAAAAATAACATGCAGAGACACCTTATATTAAGACAGGATAATGTGGATATAAAGCAACCAAAAAATAAAATTCCATAGGACGATCGAATGAAACAAACCATTGCTGAATTTATTTGAAGATAGTTATTATGTTATTTATTTAAAAAAAACTTTAAACAATAACCTAAGAAGATAAACTGTAAATATGCCAGTTATATTATAACCAGTTACAGTTAAAACAGTCTTTGGTCGACGTTCTCTACAACGGTCTTTGAAATGGCGCAATTTCTTTTTCGAATAAAGCCAATTAGTTATAAATTCCAACGCAAACACAAATACCCTTATACACTTTTTGATTCATAAAAGTGCTATAATTTATTTGAACCAGTTTCGTCGAGTTTTTAAAGCCATCTTAAATTTTAAAAGCGCTCAACAACGCCTTGATAAATGACGTAACGGCATGACAGATCGACTGAATGGGACCGAGACACGAGTAACTGAGTTGTAATACCGAGTGAATGGATGACCCGTTTCACTCCACGCTTTTAACGCGCTCCACAAAGGCTTTGTCAAATTTTTAATCATATTTTTATGAATTTTCCCTATTATTGAATTTTATTTTATAACTGTATTTATTTTAACGCTCGCTCGGAAAGTTTTTCTACAGATATAGTTATTAAATATTCACTAAGTTTAAAAATTATCAAATTTGTCCGCCACTTGGATTAAAGCTCGCTTTCCAACCTGGCAGTCTTAATGTCAAGAAAGTTTTAAAAAAAAGCTCTTCTTTGAAATCAATTCAAACACTAGCTGACATCCGGCTGAACTTCATACAGCCTTAAAATCAGTAAGTGTTATTATAATCCCCCCCCCCCCCTCCTTCCCACACTATCTAATGTATTAAACATATAAACTTTCCTCTTGAATCACTTTTATACTATGTAAAGAAGATAATAGAATAGTGACACAATCATTAAAAGATTAAGTGTTCGACAGAATAGCGTCTGTATTTATAAAAAACAGAGTGTAATTCTGAGCAATATTTAGCTCGGTACAGCTGTTGAGCGGCCTTAGTACACGTTGAGTTGCGCTGAGATGAAAAGACGAGGGCAGTGGAGTGCGGTACTCCACAGCATATTGCATACTCGTCTGAGAAACAATGAGAATGCTTCTTTCGACGTTGTAGACGCCGAGTTTTAAATTATATTTGCCCTTTACTGGTACAGAAATAGAGTTTTCTATAATAACATTGTAGAGTTTAACGGTTATGTTATTCGTCTAAGTACAGTAAATTTTACTTTTCCTTTACCTGCTATAAATCGCAAGTAATTAGGTAAAATCACAACTTTGCAGACGACAACTGACAAATAATATTCAATGCCAATTCGAATGCTTTGCTTTTCCGTAGCTGAGTACCTGAGTACCTATTAGTCTGTCACTAGTAAACTTGATAGATAGATAATAACTAATTAATACGAGTATAATGAGCCAAATGTAGTCAAGAGGGCTAACTAAGAGCGCTAACTTCTTATCGTATCGTCTGCGTCTTAGATCTTTTCCATATTAAAATACACGACCAAAATCAAAATTTAGCGACGACGATATCAGCACAAAATATAAGAACAGCTCTATACATTTCTCCTGCCAAGTGGCAATATTAAACGAGGCGACATATTTCTTGTTTTTCATACCATTAATACAATTTCCAACAACTTGAACGGAAGTTACATTTTCTGGTATGTCCAATATATCAAGTTAGAGTGAGATCATGCATACAACGTTGGCAAAACGTTATTGCTGACAAGAAATATATATCTTTACGTAATAATATTGTTGGAGCTTTTAATGTATAGAGCTGCTACAACACTTTTGCTACGCCATGGCTACGTTTGAGATGAACATTACGTTTTCTTTATTAACAGTACACAAATAAACAGTAGTACGTTTATTCAGAGCTAAGTGAATACAAAATAAGCGACTTATTTTTCGGTGACAGATTTTGTCGTCTGGTCAGATTATGGCAATTATTTTCCAAGTTAATGCCCCCATTTGTGTTAATGGATCTTAATGTTTTGTCATCTTAAATAAATCTATAGGATCAACTTTATTTGCTATGGTAGATACTTGCGTTTGAAATACAAAAGAATAATAAATTTTATTAATTATCTTTATGTGTGTGTGTGATTGGGTTTGAGGATACAATTACTGGTTACAACATTATCACGCCCCGAATTGTTATCATGATGGTGCGTTATTCCATAGGTTCAAGGTACAATTTTCGACGGGGCAGAAGTTTAAATGTATATGGTGCCGAAGCCATAGGAAATCTTACTGTGGGACTATGAGTGTGAAGTTATTTAACTACTAATACGAATATAATGTAAGCAATAAATTATCCGAAACCTAAAATCATACGTATACAATACTGTGCAACCTATGATTAAAACATTTTCACTAAATTAACAGTGAAATTGAAATTCACAAAACCGATCATCATTAAATTTTAATGTTTATCATTATTTGAACACTGATGACATGATACTGATGATAATATAACAGCTACCAGCTACGAGTACTTATATAATAAAAATCCCTAAATGTCAGCACTCAACAAAATGAAAACTATATGACTGTGAGAGTTGAAGATACTTCTTTCCGTAGCTTTCTAGTCTTGTAACATCGACATCATCACTGTGAAGAACGACATTCCCGTTTTAATGAACTGAAAACAAAATACGATTTCATTATTTGAAAATATTTTATCAAAGTTACATCGCACTTAATTGGATCTAAGAGTGACATAGACCTTAGTATGGTAGAAAAAATGAAATGTATTAAAAATTGCATATTATTATATACACGAAAGAATTCGTGAATTAGAAGCTTTAGGTAATACCTACCTTCTAAGGTTCTCTTAACCTGTCGGCATTGTTTAAAGGAATAAATCTATGAATTGTTTAAACTAATACCTAAATATTTAGGATTTTCAATAATAAACGAATACTATTTTCTAATTCAATCTAGTTCTATTTTTCCACCAATCCGTATTGGAGTAACACCGTGGAGTATGTTTCAGACCTTCCCCGGTTGTAAAGGGTTGAAAGCTAATCACTGAAAGTTCTACGGTAATACTAATTATCATACCCATGTAAAAGTCGGCAGGGACAAACGGATGGAGCCAAAAATATAAATTGGCATTCTTTGACATAAGGCCATGTTGAAAATAAGTACGTTACGCTTATGTTTCTTGTCAAAAATGTACCATTTTTCCATGACAGCTAATTCCAATTGTTCACACTGAAAAAATCATATTATGTTACATGTGTTTTAGTATTATAGCATTCAGTTCAGACATTGTTGAAAATTGTATATACCTCATTGTCTACCTGTTGTCCTAATAGGCAAAACATTAATACCACTAAGATGAAACAAAATTCATGTACATAGTACTTCATAATATCCAGAGATAATTTTTTCTGAAAAAAAAATGTGGGAAATTTCATATGTAATAACTATTTTTTTTTAGAGTGCAATCAATAATGGACATACTTTTGATGTTACTTACCGACATTGCTATCTTAACAGAGCACATGCAGACGAGTACAATGGCAGACAAGATAAGGGCAAGATAAAATGGCTGGCATATTACGTTTAGACGATTGGTAAACCTGTAAAGGGTAGCAAACTATTATAATATTACTGCATGGTTAAGCTCTTCTTTGTCTGTAAGTACTAATGCCATAAGAGCAAAACAAAATTTAATTTATTTAACTTCAAAACGAAATTAACTCAAATTATCAAATTATCTGGGGCCATAAGTAACTACACGAGACTAGAGGCCGTTCTAATTAACTAAACTTA
>DWAV01002720.1:0-10726 GCA_018231305.1 Noctuana lactifera | reverse complement strand
AATAGAATAGAATTTGTGAAAGGTATCTAATGATTAGCTGCCACTTTTAGCGAATGGTTCCAGTGAAAGATCTATTACAATTGTCTAGCCGTTCCAAAAATTATTCCGGTACAGAAAGAAAGGCAAATATAAAAAGTAAATACAATGTTGATGATAGGTAATAATTGTATTTAAATCACATCACTTGACACGGGTTGCTATCAGCTGAACTAGTTACTTTGGGGTGACACTTCTACGCCCCTATTGTGTTACAATAATATTTATTATTGCATCATGTCATTAGGTAGGTACGTCGCGTCTACGTTATCTGTCCACGTCGGTCTTTGCTACAAGTAGCAGTAAGTATTAAGAGCACTCTTTGGAGCGGTAAACCTTTGGAACTTAGGTAAACGTAGATAATACTATACTTTTCTTATTATGAAATCGTGTTTGAAGTGTCCATCTGCTGAACATAGAGAAGCTAAATAGTCACAAGCAATATCGTGTTACCATGTTAGTGGAAATGTGAAATTTGAAAACTGGAGCAAAATCAAAATCGGTCAAGAGTTTTAAACAAGCAGAATAAAAATTCAAATCGCTTGTTTTGTGTTTGTAGAACACTTATACTATACTTTTAATAATTTTTTAAACTGTTAACCTACGATTATATGAACTTTTATTTTAGGAGATTATTAATTTGTCAGGATATGTCTCGTTTTGTATGCATGTTAATAATTGATTTACTTTTAATGTGTGCATAGTTAAACACTCCAAGCGCTTTCGTCAAAACGAAAATCAATACTTATCATATTCGTGCTCTGTTACTGCGTTAGTACTTAACAGAAACAACAATGTTGATAATGAACATCCAACACATAAATTGTGTTTCCTTATCTTAATTTAACAACAACTTTCATTTGTAATTTATAAAATAAACCTAAATGGTAATGCGGTTTGTTATCTATAATTGACCAACTTTGGGAACACTAAATACTTATATAATATTATTTATATACTATACACCTAAGCTATACACATTAATTGCATAATCTTTCTAAAGTACGTCCTACATACGAGTATGTACCTATGCCTATGTATATATTTAAGTAGAAATATATAATTTGTTAACAATTCGTGGACCCCTTTTGTTGAAGTCACCGTAGACTGTCGAGTATCCCGTGGACCCCTGGGGATCAACCTACACCACTTTGAGAAACACTGATCTATACTCTGAACACGTCAGATTTATCTTAAGTTCACATAATGTCACTGCATACACTTATTATTAGTTAACGTACCTACCTACTAGATAAATAATGTACTTACAAATACAGATAGCGGTGTCTGGCAAAATTGTACTTGCATTATCTCTCGTTAGCCAACTGAACAGATATTCTGTCTAGTGTTTCACGCTGAGCTGGAAACAAGACAATTGAATTTTAACTCAATTTCACCGCTGAATACGTATAATCATGTTAAATAGTTTTGATCCAAACTGTAACTTGCTTGTTCTAAATTCATATTGTATCAGTGAGATCGGAAAGCTAACCAGGCAGCAGACAGACATAATTGACTTGCATGAGATGGTATTGTGATCTGTACTCAAGAAATAATGCATTCGCTTCAATCTTTCGAAATCAACGTATAATTGCTTTGTCGAAATTCTGAAGAAAAGCGCAATAAATCCCTAAACTTTTTGATATTCTAGATAAATATTAAGAAGGAGCGATAAAATTCTCTAAGTCAAGATTCAAAAGTCAAAAGTACGGTAACCACAAACGGCGTTTGAGGCTCCCTTCCGATTGATTCTTATCTTCACAAATCAATAAACGTAAAGCCGCCCTTCGCAGTTGACCTCTGCCCTTAGTTTCCGATTCCTAAGTGGATTTCCTTTAATTATCTCAAATAACGAATAAAAAAAATGCTACAGTTTTGAACATTTAAGTAAAGGGACACATTAGGTAACTATTAGCGGATATTTTGAAAATGATTCACGTGCTGTATCCCGGCATAGTGGCGGTACAATAATACAAGCCGAAGAGCCGGGCTTGCCTCTTATTTTACCCCATAATAAATACCTATTACATGTCTATAGTACTGACAGAACATGCACCATTCTTATCGGGTCTTAAAAATGAGTCTTGCAAATTTATTACGTTTATTTAGCATTTAGGAAGACGCAAAACAATTTGGCTTTCCTTATTCTCAATAAAAAGTATGAAAATGGCTAAATTATTATATTAGTATAAAGTACACTGAAGTACCTACTACAAAGTACTCGTACAAACAACACTGGTAATGGTATTCAATGGTATTGAACTACAAAAAACTCTAGCTATCGGTAAATGTAACACACATTTACCGATTTTAATCGTGTGTGTTTAACACATAAAACGTAGATTATTATTATACTCGTACGTTCTATGGTATGGTAACAAGAGTAGTCTACTAAGGCCAGTGAATGACCGATAGTGCCTCAAACTCAGATAGCCTGCCCGTGCCAGTCTATTAATGTTGTTATGGTTCATTGTTTTTTATTCCGCGCAGCAACAAAAAGATAAGTATATAAATTATAAATCTAATTAACAAGTTATATCTAAAGCAAATTCAACAACTTGTAGATAGATAGTACCTGATTGATATACCTGCCGCAGGATATTTCTTTGCTCAAAACAAACCTGCCAAATCCCATCCTGCATTGTTTTATTAATTTAAACATGAACGTGATTTAGGCTCTTATTAACCATAATATCGACATAATTTTCAATATGTACATATTATCTGTTCTCACTTGTAACACAATCTAACTTATCTGTTTAACTGATGTATGTTTCCATTAATTAAGTAGTGTCTACTCACAGAAACATTTGTTTATGTTATGTACCAAAGCACTTATTGTGTAATGTTTAAATTATTATGTTTATCACCCACGCACTAAGTATAGTTAGAATAGTTACTAGTAGACACCGTCTTTACAAACTCTATAGTCATCCCCATCTTCTGTATTATTTATAATGAGTATTTCTTAAACAATAATCATATTTCATAAAATAAAAATGTCAACTTAAAAACAAATTTCACTATTTTGTACAATTTCTTTAGCATAGAGTCTGCCATCATGTGGAAATGAAACTAAAATTACTAAGGGCCTCTTGAGTCGGAGCAGTAGGTCGTCTTATCTTATTTCTTTTTTAGCGTGTCTTGTTTGGAATGACAATAACTGAAGTATTTCGAGATAAACGTAATACCTATAGTTACAAAGCAAGTAAGCAAGTACAAAGCAAATACTGAGTGATTTTATGTTAGGTATGACATTTTTTCATATTTCAATGTGTTTTTCTTTAATTGAACGTATTTTTACCTATTGTAAACACTCCGTGGTACGTGGTATCGTTAAACACATTAATTATTTTAAACTCAAATTACCACCGACATCATGTAACACATAATTTATTTTGTGTACTCATAGGTACTTTGTATACTGCAAGAATTTAATTTGTAATAAAGAAATAGAAAATTTGTGCTCTTTGGTAATTTGTTTTTTTCTGCACTATAGAAAAAGGTTCGAGGGATAAAAAATAATAACAACTTGGAACGGTTCAGGCAATAAAAAAACATTTCTCACTGAATGATGACTACAATAATATTATTTACATTTTCATATTCTAAATAATTCTTCTATACGAATCTATGCCTGAAGTCCTAAACAGCTGAACCAATTTTGGTGAATTTTTGCGTATTCATTAAATAAAATAAGTAGATTGACCAAGCTGATAAGTATTAATACTTAGCTATTAGGTCTAGTATAGTAATATACTTTTTAGCGCCTGTCTGTTTATTGACTGATATAAAATTTGCTAGATACTTTTAGTTTTGACACTATCTATCAATTAAGTAGATTTTCATTGTAAATCCAAGATGGGCGCCACCAGAAAATGGCAGATTGTCACAAACTGAGATGTCGTTGTGTAGTTTGTAGATATGGTTTAGGCGTAGGATTAAAATTATGACTACAGTAATTACTAATAAATAGTTATAACAATATGACACCTAATGAGAGTTTGTACTTCATTACTTAATGTAAATATTGTGCTGGTCATTGTCATGATACGAGTATCTTAATTTTGTTAGTTGTCACTTTGTCTTTATAGTGAGTCTTCATACGTTTAAATCTGTTAGCAATTACAGTATAAATATATCTCAATAAGTGATTTGTCTACTAAAATAGGTACATACAAAAATACTATACTAGTAATAGATAAAGGCATAAAGATATAATAATACTGATCTTGTCTAAATTTGAAGGAATCTAAATTAAAAATAATTGTCTTAACGGTCGTACAATATAAACACAGTGTATGTTATTGAATTGTAGGCACTTGTAATAAGTGCGATACGCGTGTAGTACTTAGTTCTTGTTTGCGCGTCTCTTTGGTATCATGTCTCTCTAAACGCTTGTTAAATTTTATTTAAACGTGTGATTGTGCGAACAAATTTAAGATAACAGCAGAGAAATATTTGTAAGTATATATATATCTGAATTTTTAAGTGGTCTATAATTATTTTATTTTATAAAAACGGTACGGCTCGATTATCAAATAAATGCGTTCTTAATTTTATTTATTTACTTATTGATCGCTAACATAATGTACACCAACAATAGCACAAGCATTTTTCTATACGTATTACTGTTTTGTATCGTGATCATCGGACATGTTTCAAATATAATAAAAGTCACTGTACGTTAACTTTGTTTCGTGAGGAGGTAATTGTGACACAATGTAGGTACAGTGAACCTGGCAAACCAGGGCCATAATTCATTTCGGCGCCCTCCGAGCTCAGGTGGACGTCGCGGCGCCTAAAATATTGTTGTCACCTAAGTGATATTTCTTTTGCTGTAAAAATGTTCTCATCGCCTTTACAGCTCACACTTCAAGTTTTTACCTTGTGATTTATGTCTAATTAGTGTGCAAAGTTTTTTAGGATTTTTTAATTGAGCTTGTGTTGAAAGTATACAAACGTGTAGGCATGCTTTTGCAGCGTACCCCAGGACGCTCAAGATACCCAGATTATAAGCCTATTTCCTTCTGATGACGCCGCTGTTGTCATCGTTAATAACTGACGAAACTATTAAAATACTTTTGTGATATACTCTACCTATTGCGTTTAAGCGAATAAAACAATTCTTTTGTATTTTTGAAGTGCAAGGTTCAAAAAATACTCTCGATGTTATTAAAATCAACAATACCCCATATTTTTCAAGCCCCGATAAACTCCTTTTTTGTAATGGACCTTCAAAAAGGTATCCGGATACTTTAGGAATAATACTGGGTTTTGTGGGATTAAACCTGCATTTAAACCCCCTCTGCCCTTTCTGCGCAGCGCCCTTTAAGGCCTTCATTACGCCACTTACGACAGGCAGAGGATACTGTAGTCCCACAAAACATGGTAGGTAGGTGCAAGCTACTCGTCCAGGATAACTTGAATTTTTGTGCAACAAAAAAATCACACAGCGAAACAATAAGTAATAATAACGCGAAATGTAGAAAGATATTCCAGACGTCAAATAGCTCTGAAAGAGGGTCATTTTATAAGTAACAAAGTAGCGAAATGTACCTTTCTAAAAGTATACATAGATATAATATATTTTCCAACTCTTACTGAAAAATACGGAGTTTACATTTTGGTTTGGCTGTTTAAATAGAACGAGTACGTAATATGCCTATGAAAATTAGATAAAAACAGATAGTTTCCCAAGAAAGTCAAACATCTTGCGTAGATAAATACTACCAGAAACAGAGTAATCAAGCAATAACCACAGAACATAATAATGTTGAGTTTAACCCAAGCATGCATCTATTAAGCTAATATGAAGACGTTAAGTTTGACAGGTTTAGGTAATAAAAAAAACGTTAAAACGTTTTAATGAGCGGACGTACAATTCAAAACACTTATTAACTTACTTACATAGATTTTAGGTACCATCATCAAAATAGACTTAAATATTTATTATCTGCCAGTGTGCAGATTAAAAAAACTAAATTAAACTATTTAAATAAATATTTCATTTTAAAAGAAAAAACTGTTTTTCAAAAGTTATGTAACTGGTACCACTTTTCATATGGATAATGGGTTAAGATTAATTGTGTTGTGAATAATGTGAACATTCCTATTATGAACATTAATCATCACAGAAACATACAGTATTAAATAATGTAATGTTTAGTAAAACAAACATGAGAATCTTTTTCATGTTAGTTTTACAAGACGTTTACTTTTACGTTTTACAAAATAATTTATTACCTTCTATGTTTACATTAATATTACTATCAATAAATATCCATATAAACTAATGAGTTTGAATTTCGAACACAAAAGTCGCAAAAATTTCTGATACAATGCAAACGGAAAGACATGACAAAGCCATAAAGGTTAATAAACTTGACAAAGGATGTTTTCCCACCTATTTCGGAGTGCACGTACAATATCGACCACGCAGCACTATGGAGCGAAACTTAACCCACTTTGCCCTGTAATTAGCAGTGCCGAGGATGGATGAAACGAACAGCCTTGCTAGAAAAATCGATTGTACTAACAAATAAGTATTTAAAGTGTGTGAATTTTGCTCGAAATATTGAGGCCTCCAACAATATAATAATGTGAAAAGCAAAATAACTTTGTATTAACATGTTAGAAATTAATTATAAAAATTATACGAATACCTATATAATATTAATAAACGTGTTAGATCTATACCCACTATTCTCATTGAATGATTTTTACGCCATGGCTGTCTTGAAGAAATTGCTTTTTAGCAATAAGACCACCTTTTCTATACTTTGTTTGTTATTGAATTCTTCTGTATTTGAATAAATTATAAGTATAGTACGTAATAATATATTATTATTAAAATTAAATCAGAATAGTTTTGGTTTGATGATTTGGAACGAACTTGTTTTTACTGTTCCTTTAAAGTACAATATTAGTTAGTGAGTATACCTATACATTTAAAAGGTTGAAATTTTTTTCTAAAACAAATGTTTTATTATCAGGAATAAAGTAGATACACAAAGCGAACTACACGTAACAACAGTAGGTATTAGATTTATATCATTATCACGAACAATATTTACTGCGGAATACAGCAAAGGTAGGTCATATATCATATTACGTAATTTGTGAATACAAGCTTCATGAGGCTCATTATTCAAAGAATTCTTTCAAATCCACAATCCTTTGTTATCATACTCCGCGACTGAATAGAACTTCGAGTTAATTTTAGATCTGTATCTCTTCTTACTTATTCTCGATCAAAGATATACTTAGTACCTAACTTTTTTCAGAACTATTTTCCGACTTTTAATAAAGCAAGATTCTGTAGACAGTTTGTATGAAAACATTATTTCTATTCTTTTCTTAAGAAAAATGTGTTTTCACGAATTGCTACTGAAAATTATTATGGTTTCAGAACTGCGCATATAAAATAGTAGTATAATATAGATAGAGGTACCTACATAATTACAGACATCATCACTAGTATCACTGTGCCACTGTGGGGCATGGGTCCCTTTCAAATATGAGAAGAGTTAAGGCCATAGTCCAGGTGGCCAAATGCGAGTTGCTGGATTTCACATAATTATCTACCTGTCGATGCGGTGACCGGTAGTAAGCTGTTTACCACTAGGCTATCATTAATCAACAATCAAAATCACAAGCTCATCATAATAATTACGTTTAGGTACTTTTTTTTCTACGTCTATTCAAACGTTTAAAATAATATTTGTGAAATAAAAATATGATACAAAGTATGTAAAGCAAGTAGAGTTTAAATTAAAATAATGTAAGTTAATACAAAGTACAAAGTTCATTTGTGATAAAATTACCGTTACAATAGAGCTATATTTCCAAATAATCAGCTTGTTTATCCATTAAAACGTGTATTTTGAGCACGTTCGGTTTTTGGAACATCGTTACATAAAACAACTGATTTTATAATGAGAACAACTATCAGCCACATGTACTTAGTACCTAGCTTCCAATATTGTTAATTTAGAAATTAGAACGTATTATCTATCTATCTGTCGGTGTTAAGTTAAAAGACGATTTATCTCAGTTTCAAAAGAGTCCCTAAAATCGCCGCTCAAATTTCCAAAAATTATACGATCACAAGCGTGGGTTATGAAAGCCGATCATCTAAAGCATCAAAGCATACCGTTACCGATTACTGGCTTGGTCTCAAGTTGGGTATTCGTATAACACGAGAATTTAATCCGGAGCTGACAGCTTAAGTCTTCTGTTCAGCGTGTTTCGTTCTAATAAACGTTGCTCATATGAAACTTTGTACTTGATTTAGCAGCGTGAGAATGACGCCACCATGCGATAGCCTGGAACCGCCGCACATCGTGGTGCTGGATGGGGGATTTTCGACGCAGCTCTCCTGTCATGTTGGACATGTCATCGACGGTGACCCACTTTGGAGTGCACGCTTTTTACACACGCATCCCAATGAAGTAGTCAACACACATCTTGATTTTTTAAGAGGTAAGACAAGTGAGATATTAAATTGTTACCTGATGGGGCGAAGTCACTATACAAACATTAACGCTACTATTAGTTCAAAACATTTTCTTAATAAGCTTACTTCAGTCATTTTGTTTTTTATTGTTATTTACTCAGTTTCAACAATCAAGAAATAATATTTCAGGGTGTTTCCAGTAGACAAGAATTTTGACGGACTCTGTACATTAGGTACTTATTTCACGTCGTTATAATCTTGTTGAATACATTACATTATTGTTAATATAAGGAGAACGATAAACGAATCAAGTTTTAATCTAGAACTGCCTCACAAATGAATTCTCGCGAGGTTGTGAGACGTTGATAAATAAAACAGTTTATTAAACCACACTGAAAGGAAGAAGTAGAGCAGGCGTAAAAGCGTGGCGCGATGCAACTACTTGTGGCGTACTCGGCATTACACCTCGCACACTACTTATGCACGTAACGAAAGCCGCCCGTGCATGTCCTCTTTCCTTAGGGTATCTAATTGTGGCATAATAATATTATGTATATTTTTAAATTGCGAAAATCGCACATTGCATCGCTGCTAGTGTGAATCGCGGTTGGTATTCGTATGGGTTACCGCTATTGGAAAATTTCATGGCACCTTTCGTGCTGCAGAGGCCACGATGAGCCGTACGCAGCAGTGGGCTATAAAAAGGATTGCAGGAACTTTCTAAATCAACCTTTCTCTTTATAGTAAGAAGTAATTGCTTTGTTCCTGTTTCGAAGATAGGTAGGTACAGTATAAACGAGTATCTTAGCTCATTAGAGAAGAGACAATAAACCGCGGCGCTGAATGATATTTATCTAGATGTAGATGAGTACATGGATGTTTTGACGAATTACACGTTAGGTCGCTTTTAGCTCGTCATTTCCTTGCATCTGACGGCGAGAGTGCGACCTCGTCTCGTGTCATCGTCCTCTGAAAGCGCTTTTCTTCGCCACAAAACGGACCGTTTCTTTTCATAAGAAAAAGCTGAAAAGTGTCTGCAAGCAAATAACTCCCTGGAGGCGAAAAGCCTACTGCCTTGCTTTGCCGCTTCCTATAGAAGGAATGATATGAATAAACATAAAAAATGGCTTCGAGCATTGTGGGAATATTATTATTTCGCCGACACATTTTAGTAACACTAAAGTTGAAAAGTAGACCGCAACATCTCAAAACGACGATGAATAAGCTAATATTGCGTTAAGGCAAATTAATATACTAAACGATATTTAGCGTCAAATTTACGCTGTAATAATTATGATTATCGCTTAGTAGGTTGCCAAGAAACGCAATTGTTTCCCTGTAGCCTAACTACCTCACATTTGCATAGTAAAGACCGGAGGCGCGAAAACCGAGTGGAATAACAGCGGAGCGCGAGCTGGATACATGACGCCGCTGTCATTAATCACCTTGTCTGTCTAATACGTTTCCATTCGTAGGCCGTGCGCCGTCTTCTATTTATTACATAATTAATTTCTTCGACCCAAACAAATATTCCTTTCGTCGAACAGGATCTTATTGAACTTCTCGGGTTCGTGTTGCATTACCAAGTTTTAATAACATTAATTGTTTACGTCTCTTAGCCGCACCCTGCT
Organism: Noctuana lactifera; assembly: GCA_018231305.1. Lineage (NCBI taxonomy): Eukaryota > Metazoa > Arthropoda > Insecta > Lepidoptera > Hesperiidae > Noctuana > Noctuana lactifera. The sequence continues at coordinate 601 of DWAV01002720.1, read as the reverse complement.
CGCTGTTAATAATAGTAACTGCGCGCAAGTTCAACAATATTTATGGAGTTAGTTTCGTAATATAAGCTTTGCGGAGTTAAATTATTGTGTATAGGAAACAGCGTAAACATTGTTTAAACAGTTTGGGATATTAATATTGTGTTCATTTCTAAATGACTGATAAGTTTCGTTCTTCTACGATGTTAATTATTAGTAAGTAAATAAGTTTTATGACGCAATATTTGCAGCTGGTGCCCATTTGATAATAACGAACACATACCAAGCGTCCGTAAAAGGGTTCGTGGAGCATCTCGGAGTAACCGAGGAACAAGGCTACGAGCTCATCATGAATGCAGTTGACCTGGCCAAACGTGCGCGCACCATGTACCTGGAGGAATATCGAGACTACATTCAGGATGGTAAGAAAAAAAATTAAATCCAAACTCTTTGAGCGAAAGTAAAAAAAAGAAATAATTTATATATTCAAGAAAGTTTATTTTGGAGTTTATTTTGGACTTTAAAACAGATTGCGATATTCGGGCCACATACCTACTCCAATTCTTACTTTACTCTGATTCAAATTAGTTCTTACTTTTCACCTAGAAGTCAGTTACATTTAGTA
>DWAV01002719.1:0-10726 GCA_018231305.1 Noctuana lactifera | reverse complement strand
AACGTTATTAACTCAAATTTAATACCCCAAAGGCCGAAAACTAGACCCGGCCGGAAAACCGGCGAAATGACCCTACAACCATTAACGTGGTTGTTCCACTTCCAAAAAGGTTTAGTCTCATTGAAATAGGTATCATAATAATATAGGTAGGTAGGTAGGTACGTAATGGTTTGTTTGTTTTAGTATTTATTTTTCAGCCAAACTCTTTTTACTTAATCAGTAAATGCTATGTTTGAATTATGGATAATATATATATTATTATTATTATGTATTGTATAAGTTTCTTCTTCTTATACGTTCTTGTTTTTATTACTTTTTATACCCTTTCAACGCTGAATAACTCATTTTTTAACTGTAAATAGCTCCATCTAAAAACATTTTTAGCAACTGCATTCTGTTTGAATGGTTATGTTTTAACAAAGTACAACATTTTTCTCACAGATGGCGCTACTAAGCCATAAATTGATACACACAGGATACACAAAACCGTTTGACGCTGCTGTCGCAAGATGTCACTTTCTATGTAAATGAAGAAGTACTTGTATCCGGGCAATCGTAGACATTTTAAACAAAGGCTACAAGTTACAAGACTTAACGTATAGGTACCTACGTAGCAAATATTATTATCTTTCACTGCTATATAAAAACAACGTGACTATGTTAGAGGGAGAGTGTCACGGTCAGAGGTCATCAGTCATTCTACGGTCATATAAACAGTAATGCGCGGTTGTTTACATCAACGGTAACTGGTAGTTCGTACCTAATGCAAGTGCCGGCAGTTTCACCGACGGAGCTTGCGGCGTGAGAGTGAACGGTGAAAATGATTCCGTATCAGAAAGTGAAACCGGGTCTTGACCGTCACGACCGCAAAGGTATAGAGCGGCTTGGTACTATTTTTAAAAGGTAAATTCTTCAATCATTAATGATTTTTAGATAACTGTAAAATCCTAACTTTGAAATGTAAGTAGGTACCTACTTGTTAGAATATTAATTGTACTAGTAATATTGCTATGGTAACTTAAAATTCAGATCAATCTTATATGTGCGTCTTTTAAATCTTAAATTCAGTTTGCAGTTAAAATGCGGGCCTGTGATTGTGAATTGAATAGTATAAGACAATAAATTTACCTCTAAATCTAACCTATGGTAAGTAGTAAGCACAACCCGACCCGTGTGGTGTAGTGGTTACCACGCCAGTCCACCATTCGAAGGGTCCCGGGTTCGATCTCCAGGATCTCCGGGGCAGAAATTTAAATGATGAATTTAGATTTCTGTTACCGGTCTGGGTGTTTGTGTATTTGTCTTTGTGTGTGTCCATGGCGCGACACAGGGAATCCTAGTGTGGGGCTGTGAGTCTGAAGTTTTAATATATTAAAAAATACATTGGAATTGAGAATATTCTCATTTTAAGAAGTCGGTAAATTTTTTTTGGAAACGTCTATTCTATGCACTTCTCTGTTCACATTCCACTTATCCAACGTTTAGTCAGATTGCGTGGAAAGTGCTATTGTATTTCTCTTATAACATTTGTTGCCAATTACACTTTCAATCTTCACTGTGATGCAACTGTAATCGGCGATCTGCTACGTAACATTCCGCAAAAAGTTAAAGTTAAAACCGTAATAGCCCCGAAACGAATTTTCTACTTCCTTTTTTTGGAATGCGAGCATTAAACTTTTGTAAACAAACAAACAAATTCATGGTAGTCGTGTTTTCATTTTGAAAAAAGTGCATTAAAAAGCAATTAGAATGGGTTTTTCTGTAAAATTGCCATCATTGCAATTTTTTATGTTTCTTATTGAAAGAAGAATTCTATATTTATTAACAGGGAAATATCACAGAAGCTATGTTTAATAGGTTTTAATCAATACTAATATTAAAAAGACTGTTAAGAAGAATGCACAGAAATGAATGGAAGGCCATCCAGAATTCATCAAATCCAAACATCTTGCTGCTAGAAGCGGAATAGATTCATTCACATATTTTAAATTTCTCTCTAATTCTGAAATTCTGGCCACATGGATTTCCATATGAAAATATATGATAGGATAGGACCATAAAATATGAAAATTATTTAATATTATTTATCGTAGCTCGAGCTGCAGACTAATAATTTTTCAGTACGTTTTCAGGTTAAAACTTTTCTTATAGAATTATTTGTTGCTTTAATAAGTACTTTTTGCGTACTTTTAACTAAAAACTATTTTTTTTTTCTAAGCTTTTGAATGAGACTATGAGGTGAATAATATCTCCGTCGGAAAATAAAAGGTTCTTGCCACGACGGAGGAAGTTGGGGTTTATCCAGGCTTTAAACAAGGGAACGTCAAGCTGTGGAATAAAGCATTTTAATTACTTGAGCTTGCTGCTCTACATTCTATAATAATAACTCACAATCTGATACCGTAGATGCACCATGGCCGAGCAAAATAAATCGCACAACGTGCATATTATAATACGTATCTGAATAGGTAGGTGAGTTTTTTTATTACGGCTCTGCTATAAAAGGTAACGCTTAAAATGTTATAAAAAAATAAAGTTACTTCTTCCTCTTTGTCATCAAATTAACCTCGGTTAATTTGAAAGACAAAAAATACAGTTATTAATCTATACTAATATTATAAAGAGGAAAGATTTGATTGTTTGTTTATTTGTATTGAATATGCTCCGAAACTACTGGACCGATTTGAAAAATTGTTTTTCTATATGATAGCTACATTCATGACGAAGGTTATAGGCTATCAAGCAATACGCTACTATTCTTAACGCGGGTGAAACCAAATGGCAAAGCTAGTTTTTAATAAAAATACATAATATAATAAACACAATAAATAAAAAATATACATTTTGTAAGTAGGTAACTACGTAGCTGGTAACTACGTAGCTTTTTTATGTCCCACTGCTGAGCGTGCTCCTGCTGAGACCCGTGGGTCTCTCCCCACAACCGGGGAAGGCCTGGAGCATAATCCACCACTCGCACTATTGCATCTATAGTATCGCTTTATTAGTTAAATAAATCTACTATGAAAACCGGTAGTAGGTACGTACATACAAATCCTTCCTAGAATAACCGTTTTACTTTTAAATTAATTTTATTCTAATATATTCATAGACGTTCTTACAGGAAATTGAAATTGTTACCTTTGTGCAATACAGAAAAACAAAACCTAACTTTGAATGAATAATATTTTGCAAATGTTGTTCGAAAGTTAATGTACCTAGAATGGATGGTCTTACGTCTTTACTTTCAATAAAAATACTTAATGATTTATTACAATATGTTGTTCACAACCTTTGACCTCATTAATTAATAAAATTATGTTTTCAAATTTATTTTTGAACTTCACAAGGGTTATCATTAATGAGACATTATTTTTGTAATGGAGCGATTCTCCATTACACTGTAAATAGTATTGGACAAACACCATTGCTTTAACCATTTTAAAACCTCAAAATGCAGCTTAAGTAACCAATGTAATGATGTTTAAAGTATTGCGTCAAAACTTTTCAGGTAAAAGTGCAAGTGAAATTATATTTAGAAATTTGTCCACGGACATAATTTAGCGTGTTTTAGAAAGCATAAAGGAACCGCGGGGCGTTAAATGAGAATGTCGTTGAATGGAATGGAAGAATCGTCGGGGGTTAGACCGTGACCGAGCAAGGGACAATACTAAGGCTTAGTACGAGTTGTGACGGTTTACGTTTTGTCACGCCGTTCATTGCTAACCTCGTACAGTAAAAAGTCGCCTTTGAATAAGAAAACGAGCAATGAATATGATCCACTGTTATCGTACTCGCTAGGGGCGCTGATAGTCGATGTACGGAGAAATTTGCAATCGAATTGTATTTTTCGTAAGCTATAAGGCCTCGAAGTACTCGTAGGGTTACAGAACTATGTTATCAAAACCCTTGAAAGGAATTATATTTTTATCAACTTTGAAGATACAGACTTGGATTAAACTGGTGAGTAAAAGTGTAAGAATTAACTTTCAGAGTGTCTCAATTTTTTTTTACTTGCGATGATGTCAGAAAATGATCAATAAGGTATACATGTAACGTCTATTTATTTTGATTTAATATCGATCTGATCTATTTATAATTTATGATTCTCATATTAAATTATAACATCATAATAATATTTATAATTTTCATACATTTATAATTAGAACTTTGTTTTTTTCTTCTAGAATATGTTAAGGCAAATATTAGGTAATACGTTTCAGTCCCGAACACGAGCTCAACATAATGATAAAATAACAATTTTGAGTTCTAAAACGCGTTTACTTAAGCAAAGTGTTTTCTGTATGGCTTCTCGTATCTATAATAAGTTATCTCAAAATAGGTATACGAAACGTTTAACAGAATCACTTTTAAATAAAAATTTACCACTCAGAAAAATAGTATTTAGAAGATAAATATAATAAGTAAAATCGTCAACATCCATCAAGTATTTACTACTTATTTAAGACTTGTTGCTATATCGTTCTGAATCGTTTAATGGGTCTCAGTAAGTCTCAGTAATGATATTATACAAAAATAAATTTTTACACACCTATGCAGAGTTGACTCTTCTGTAAACAAATACCGCTGTACTGTCTTCAAATCAATTTACATTGGCTTTTTTCCGGGTCAGGGCTGACTTGTCTCGAATTCGGAGACAGTCACTCCTGTGTAAATCCGCATTAATACTTACATACTCGTAGTTAGATAGGTACGCTTAGCTATTAAATTAATTAATACATCTTATTAATAATAATATAGCTATCATAATAAAGTTAAGACTATAGAGATTTACATGGAAGCTTTGTACATTCGAGATCCTACTATACTGTCTAAAATTAATCTGCTCTGGATTCCTTTATGTGTCCACTATTGAATACAAGCTTTCATCATTGGCATCCATGCGTGAGTAATATCATAATATCAGGTAGAACCTACCTATGTATAACTAGATACAGAGTTTAACTGGATTTACCTACCTATTTATAATTGAACAACAGATACGCTAATCAATTTATTACAGCATAGATCTAAGTCCAAAATTAGTCCCAATAGTGTAAATTATAACAACATTATTATTATTATGACTCTCGTAGTCGATTTAGGCAGACCTTCAAAAAGTATTGAGACATTATGGGAGTGACACCGGGTTATGTGGGATTCTTACCGCATTTAAACCCTCCTCAGTGACTTGACTTTGCATATTAGGAGGACTGCATGCAATGTTGTATAAAATAATAGCTGTGCCCTCCGGTTTCACCCGCTTTAAGAATTGCAACGTAACGCTTATAGCCTTCCTCGATAAATGGACTATCTTACACTAAAATAATTTTTAAAATCGGTCCAGAAGGTCCTGAGATTAGCGCGTTCAAACAAACAAAAGCTAAAGAAGCTTTATATTATTAGTGTAGAAATAGATTATAAGTATTAGTAGTATAGATAAGCTTTCTTAAATTCTTTTTATTAAACTGACCAAACGTAAAATAACACTCGCTTTGCATGTGATTCTTTTGTGATGTTTTGTATCTACTTTGCAAAAATTTATGCGCGCAACAGTACTCGTAAGTATAAAGAAACCGTTACTAATAATCAACAGTGTCTAGATGCATTAACTTTTATTTGTTTCTGAATATACCTTTCTCTTTAGTATTATAATTTATTTTTAAGCTTACATTTAGTTCTTTTAGTTTTTAGAGAAAGTGGTATTCGGTCAATAAAATGATTTTATGAAACCTACGTAGGTATTCGATATTTTAATTATATTTTGATGCACTTAGGTCCTATAATTGTGAGAAACACGGTATTACTGTGTACGCTAAGCCCAAGCCAATTAAGGTAACTATGTAATTGTAAAACTTATCTTTGAAATGGTAGAATATCAAATTTCATAGCGAACCAAACTTTGGAAGTTCCTTTCCTACTTTAGAAAAGACCTGATATTATTATGTTCCTCAAACGGCTGGGTAGATTGTGTTAAATCATAAATCGTTCTTGTAGTATCTCCCGCAATATACTAAGTATAGAAAATAGAAACCTAGTAAATAGAAAAATGTATTTTGTTAGACAATAAGCCCGCAGCGGTAATTAATTATTTAGCTAAATTACTTGTCGGCTGCCAGTGGCTACGGAAAGTTAATTTGCGTTAAGTTCTATTTATTATTCTCTTGTTTATCAATTGACAGTGAAAAAATGTCTTACAAGGCAAAGAATAAAAGATACGCTTATAGGAACTGACGGAAGGACCGCATATTTTTTAATGCCATTAGGCATTAAGCCCTTGTACCCCCTTATATTAAGGTGCGTTATTCTCTTGTTTATCAATTGACAGTGAAAAAATGTCTTACAAGGCAAAGAATAAAAGATACGCTTATAGGAACTGACGGAAGGACCGCATATTTTTTAATGCCATTAGGCATTAAGCCCTTGTACCCCCTTATATTAAGGTGCGATGTACATTAAAATTAAATAAAAATATTTGATGTGTCCATCTCAGTCCTAATGTGCAGCAACGCCTCCAATTATTGTAGTTAGGTATTTGTATAGAAAGTCTATCGAATAAAACGTTGACCGACTGTGGTGAATCTAAGATTGCGCAACAATAATACAATGAAAAATATTTGTTACCGAACGTTAAAAAACTCAAACCTTTCCAATGTTTTACATTTTATAAGCACGTTGCTTGGTGAGGTGTTTCAAATCGACAAACGACTTTAAAACATGTATAGTTGAAGTAAGCTGCAAAAGACCTAATTTCTATTACGTTAGAGTATAAATAACGTATTTCTCAAACCAAAACAGAAAAACTTGCTACAAGTCTTGCTTTGTGGTGGGTCGTGAGGGCAGCGGTGATCACCGGGCACACTATAGCTCTGCCACCTTATAGTTCTTGTGGTCACTGCAACCTCCAACCAGCAGGCATTCTTATCTAACGTAGGTACGTGGATGCGTAGCTAGCCATGAGGATCAAGATGGTTGCTTCGAATAAAAGTCTCCCACCGAAACAAAAATAACTTGTTCAACATAACTATGGACTTTCAGAACAGGTTGCTTAAATGAGGAGACATGATAGGGGCCAATTCTTTTTAACTACGGGAAAATCTGGTTACAGTTCGAGGATTTAACGAATTTTGAGCTTCCGATCTGGTAGTTACAGATTATAATAAGAATGAGTGAGATTGGTCGGTAAAAGTATAGCACAATTAGAGCGATCTTGATCGAGCGATAGGGATAATAAGCGAGCTAGATATTACAGTGAGAGTTAGCTTGACGCGAGAATTAGAGTATTATAACTTCGTGTTTCTTCAAAGACATTAAATATCTACTCGAATATTTTCATGTTCTCACTAAACGATTTACAAATATAATACAAATAGGAGATCATTTTATATTAATAAGGACGTTTATGCATGTATGCATGCATGACGACAAAACTCACTTCAAAATTCATACAATACAAACACACACATTATAACTGCACATTGTGTTTCGTGATAGAATAGTGAACTGATTCTGCCGATAAAACTTTATACGCATTATCTTTAGAGAAAACTCTTGACAAAACTAAGGTTTCACCTCGTCGCAGGTCACGGCTTCAAGAGAAGCGATAGCCAATTAAGATAAGTTGTCAACAAACGACAATCGCCATACAATTATGTCGCTCATTCGTCGTGACCGAAATGAAATTACCATTGCATTAGAGAGCAGGGAGGGCGGTCGTGGTGCATCTACTAACAAAACTATATCAGTGGGCTGCGGCGGCCCCCGACGCTCAGTTTAAGCACGCCTCGACTGCGCGCAAACACGCGGACCGAAGAAAGTGAAATTGCTCGATGAAAATGACAGTGATATTCCTGGCCTTTGGCCTTTTTCAAATAATTCTTGCAATTCCAAATGACCAAACACAAATTGAAAAATATAATGATAGAGTTAAAACGTATCAACTCGAAGTCCCCGGAAAAGATCCGATAACAATAATTGAAACTGCAGCATTAGACGACCTGCAGAATAAATGGGGTATACCTAAAAGCGAAAAGGATGAATTAGAAATGAAAAATTTGATGACCCATATTGTACATGACATAAATGGGAATCGACCTCGTTGCTATGGACCTTCATGTCAAGAAGGATTTGATGAAAGTGTTGGGCCTCAAGAGGACATAGAAGAATTTGTAACAGAAAATGCAGACAAGCTGAAAGATTTCCGTGATTATTCAAAAGATCGTTTAGAAGCAATAACAGCTTTGGCAGCCAAATTAAAGAAAGATAAACTCAAAGCCGATCGGTATTCATCTTATAATAGTGAAGAAAACGGTGAAGATAATGGGAAAGTCTATACATATTGGAATCGTTTAAAAGTTAAACAACACAAACATCCTTATGACGATAAGGACGGTTGGGTAACTTTGGAACCAGTGGCGTGGTCTACTAGTAAAATTTCTAAATGGAAGCCTAATGTTAAAAAACAAAAACCGAATCATTGGAATGATGACGATGATAATAGGTTTTCAAACGATGATCGATACCCACCATACCAGGGCATGGAAAACAGTTACACTTATACTCAGAAGAAACCAACTGGAATGAATAGACCTGGCTTCACCAATAATAAGCTACATGTACAATCAGATTATGATACAGAGCTGCCATCAAAGCCGACATGGGCTACTAACATGAACAATAATAAATATCCACAGCCCACTCACAGTTACCAGGCATCGTGGTCACCTGATGAGAGTCGACGACCTCATAAACCACATTGCGAGTCCGAAGAAAACTATCCCAATGATGATGCTGTGTTTTATGGAATGTCTGACTCAGTAATTACGGACCCGCGTCCGACCAATTTTCCCTATGAATACGAAGCTTTACATCAGTCTCCATCTCAAAAACGACCCGTGAGAAAGCCTACTCAAGTTATCTACGCTGGTCCTGAATTCGAGGTCAATCGTGACTCCAGACCCCCATACGGTGACGGTCAGTGGGTACTTCTATCCACCACCAAAGGATATCGAAATAAGAAACGGCAAAGATCACTCAACTATCCAGAAGAATCTTCAGACTTTCCTTCACTGACGTCACATCAAGCAGTAGCCCTAACTGTTCTTCCATTGGATGATCATCACACTAATATGACGACTTCTCACGGTGGCATGTTGGAAGTTGAAAGAAGTTTTCAAACTGTAGAAGAATCAAAGCGAGATATGGATAAAAAGAATGACCTTGAAGTTTCAGAATCACAAAATAGGCCAGTCAAGAAGAAAGTCGTCAGAAGGAAAGTAGTGCCACATAAAAATACTCCAGACAGTTCTGCAGTTCTAGCAGCGGTTGGTGCTGGTATGCTGCCCGCTACAATGGCTATGGTTGTGCCCATGATGCTCGGTCGCAGACGAAGAAGAGACACAGATAATTCGACTCTATCACATATAGACCATTTACTTTATAAATACGAATAGTTTAATTTTAGTTTAGTATCTAAAACTTTAGTTTAATTTATTTATTACGTGCGCATGTGTTGATGAACTGTGATTTTGACTGACTTATTTAAATGAAAAGTTTTAATTTTAATGTTTCATACAAATAAGTTATTGTAGGTACCTTTTACAAAGGAATAAATAAAAATTAATAAATATTTATAAAACATTTATTACAAAAATAACTTAGTTTTTAATATGTTTGTTACTTACATCGACGACATAAACCACTTTCAAAAACATGCAACATCGACTTCATACAAATTAACAAGGCATGAAATCTTCATGCCTAACAAATCTTTGTTAAATTGCCCGAAGACTGTTTTAATAACCAGACAAGACATGTGTGTTATCATCATAACTTATAATTTTTACTATCTATCGTTGATGCGATAATTACAAGTACAATAGAAAAAGTGAAATTATTATTTGAACTGATCAATTAAATTCAATCATGTTGTTTATTGTGTATGGTTGATTACACTTCATTATTTCCTTTATTATTAAACTTAACTATGGTCTCGGGTACTTTTTGTGTTTATTTTAAAAAATAACATTGAAAGGAAAAGGGATCTACCTACATTTCAATTTGAACAAATTAAACTTTGTACATTTAAAATATTGTAAAAATTAATTTAACGAACATTCCAACTCTAAATTAAGTATCGTTAGGATCAGTATGAATAAATATTAAACAAATCAGATTTTTGATTATATTAAAATTAAATCAATAATTGTGACTATGGTGACATTATTGTTAAAATAAATTAATCAAAATTTGTACATAACTTCTCCGGGTCGACTGTAGATGTTTCCATTCCTGATAGCTTCTATTAAGTATTTGACACTGAACAGACAAATTACCAAGAGCACTGAAAGTAAATAATGCAAACATTACACTTTTATCTCTCATAAAGTTTATTTTAATCGGAAAACATTCATTTATGGAGCATCCTCTTCTGACTATTAAAATTCTCGTCCAATTTTATACACAAAAAAATTCCAGTTCAGTAGGTACCTATACATAAAAATAATTTTATCAGGTTTAAAAATAGTTAAGAGATCTAATATTTTGTTTGATGTAGGTAAACAATCTGCTGCTGGTTTCAGAAGTTTCATGGCTTATTTTTTAACTTATTTACAAGTAAAAACCATAATTTTCATATTTCCTTTGCTTTGGAAAATACTTACAATCAGATGCCAGTATCAACCCTAGCTGAATCCAGCCAGCTGTGACAGCTTCCCAGACTATCAATCCG